>RCHQ01000125.1:0-161648 GCA_003676415.1 Plasmopara muralis | reverse complement strand
TTCACACCCTATTTTTGCCATCGGGACCGACATGGGAAAGTGCAATTACTTCTCCTACTGGTCAAAACTCGATGGCGTCACTGACTTTCTAATGGCCAAGGCAATCCTCAACACACGACTTAGCGATGGAACAAATCATTATGGAGCGAGCTAAAGCCGCTAAGGAAGTCAAACGAGCGACAGCCATGGGCATCCAATCAGAAACGCCCATGGCAACCTCTATCCAGGAGCTCGTCAACAAACGCATCCAGCAGGAGCTGCTACCACTGAAAAATCAAGTGTCGCAGCTCAAGGAAGCGTTAAACGACAGCGCCGGTCTTCAAAGAGGTGCCGATCGACGCATAGCGAATATTGCAAATCTTTAGCAGCAAAAAAACGGCAAAGCCTCAGCAGAAATAGCTACCAGCAAACAGAAAGGCGGACGCTACCAGCCTCGCCAAGTCTGGAAAGCCGCCCACTAAGACGACATCAGGGAAGAACAACAAGCAAAACGACGCAAAGCACGGCCCAATCCGAGTAGACATGTCAGAGAGTAGAAATGCACCGGAGTATTTACTAGTGGCAGTACAAGAGAGATTTTGGCTATGCAAGGGACTTAGCATTTCATAAATCGGTTCCACCTTTAATTGCTACTCCCCCTGCATTTGACTGCCTACTATAGAGTATCACTCAACCCTCGGCCTCTCACAGACTTTATACCGAACATTTGCCTCTCCGCACATTTTGGGATCCACCAAGGAACATACGAGTGCAAATTTATGTTCCAGATACATCGTGTCAAAATTGGCTCCAATCAAAACGATCCTCACACGTGCCCAAGACAACATTAGTGGCAAGACACGAGTACGGAGGAAACTCGGAGACCCAAACATTAAACAACGTAACACATTTCAGCTTCTAGAAAGAAGTTGCCCGGATCTTATAGAAGTCACTACTGATAAGAACTAAGGGTCAGCCCTTTTTATAACGAAGCAATATTTTGGAGTTTGCGTTGACCATCTCTCAGATAGATCTATATACGAGCTGCAATGCGCTAGATTCGAAGCACTATTTTTGGTACAGAAATATGGCAAAGACGTATGCCTACTTTAACGACTAGCCACAACTCGGACCATTGTGGCGAAACTAGATGAGTCAAGGTTGAATGTTTTACGCATTAGCAAAAAATTAACATACCAGCACTCTGTATTCAACATATTGTATCCAATAGCGCAAGTATACTGAAAGGATTTTCAAAGTGGCTAAATTTCCAACTTTGACCTTTTCTAGGAGCCATCAAATTCTATTTACGCGACTCAGACCAGCTTCTGACAGACCTTCCAAACCTAATACGTCCGCCTGATACGTTGTGGATAAGTATCGACGTAGACTCTTCCTACACTAAAATTTCGGTTATCAGCAATACTAAAGCAATCACGGAACGTATGCGTGTTCATCCATGTGAAACTACGCTCTTGTCTGGACCCCAATACCTTTGGATAATCATGCTGGCGTCAACTACTTGAACGGTTATGGGAACATCGGCGTCGGCTTTCGTTTCCCTCTACGTGGCTCACGACGAAGAACTTCTACTTGCAAAGTTCTCGCGACATGGAGCTTGCTATTAACGTTGCATTGATGACATCTTACATTATGTAGTCCTAACACTGAGCCATATAGCTGCCAGCGCATGTTAGCAACATTTACCTGAAACATTTAAAACAAACAAAGAACACACATCATTCGGGACAAATAGAGGATATATGCACGCACGTACCGGAAAAGTCTGAGTCTATACCGGTACATTCCTGGTAATGTCGCTCATCCACCAGATGCTCTCAAAAAGACTAATCCTTCGCCAAGTTCGAAAATAACGATAGGAGAATATTCGTTTTTTAAACGAATCGTCAAACAGCTATCTACTCGATCAAGGATACACTTCGAGAACACTGCAACCACTGTTCGAACAATCGCTCGACGACACTACGTCATCCCGAAAAGCGACATCTACATCATCTATAGTCTTCACGCTTCAATTTGACTCCTAGAAAGCAGGCTACAGTCTATTTACTGACCGATGATTTGAAAAAGTCTTTCGGAACGCAGGTTGAAATATGCTACCTCAAGCTTTAACTCTCAAGATGCTTCTGTGTCCTTCGTAACTATCAACAAGTGCCCCGTCCGCTGCAGTCATAGGTCAGGACTATATAGTCGATGGGGTGTAACACTCTGAGCTCTAATGGTAAGTTGTTCGTATGGTACCAGTCCGACTGTAGAGTAACAAATTCTACTGATGCAGCAGGCTAGCAAACGAAACAGCCTTATCGGACCATTTTTAAACTACAATGTTTAGAAAAACATTAAATTGGTGTGGTACCCTTCATAAATACAGCCTACACCCTGAATCCTTAAAATAAAAGCCCAAACTTTAAGCCCTATTTTATAGCGTATCGCGAACAAGTAACTTGCCTTCATGCTTAGAATCGGTGTACGTAAGTCAGTGAGCAGAAAGATTTACCCGAACGATTTTTTATCATTCACAGAAAGCACACCTGACACTCTATTCTCGTTACAACCCGTTATTATTGACCCGCCATTATTAGCACAGCTAGTTACCGGGGCGATTCAAGTCGTTTGTCAAACCGCTGAACGATTCGCTTTACGAAGCCCATCCTACTCCCAACTATTCAGATCTTGAGGTCTACTTTAGTAGCATGAACCTTTTACATTCATATCACCTTTCTCGCTATCATTGATTGCCGACGAACCATTTCGCTTGTATGCTTTCGTTTCCAAGCAGAAAAGTAATCCCATCTCATGGCTGGGACCGCAAGAGTGAAGAAGCTGCTGCCATGAAACTGGACAACTTCAGCGACACTCTTGTTGCAACACTCGTCATGCTGGTGCAAACAAAGTTCAAGCCAAACTCTCGAGGTCTTTGAGATCCCGTAGCTTAATTACCTTCAGATGAACATTGTCATGGAAACAGCAACTCTTCAATATGAGGTCAACACTAGCGGCAACTTTAAACTTCCTCGCCAGTCAACGTGGACGTGGGTTGGACGCGCGCACATCCCAACGGAAAGAGGGTTGGTCAATCAAGGCCTCTCAATTCGACAGCAACCCCCAAAAAACAAGGAATTCCTCACCCGCAACAGCTTTCTCGCCGGAACTAGCTGATGGTTGTAAGTTAACCCGAAAGTTAACAAAGCAGTACCAGTATTTGTGATACGTCTACGAGGTCGATGCTGAGATTAACAAGTTGGTCTGTTATGGTCTTTATTTAGACGCCGTTTCGTAGCTTTCAGTATGAAAGCGCATTCTCCGATCAAACTTGAGTTACTGCTCAACATTTTGAACGATCTTAAGGAACAATATCTCAGAACAACTTTCATGTCGTTTCAAAGCAACGAACGCGATTGAAAGCGCCAATTTACAACCAGTGGTACGCGGGAGAAGCATGCCTCGTGAATTGAAGTCCTCAAATCTGCATATGCTCTACTAGCAAGCACACCTGCTAACGTGGAGGCTCTGACTGGTATCCAAGCCAAGATATCAGTTGCATCATGGCGTTTATCAAAATCGCGCGACCTCACTGCTGGACAGAAATTATTGGTCAAGACTTAACAGTTTCGCCGAATATACAAGTTGTGCTTACCGAATAATATCTCGGACCAGCAGACATGAAAAAAATCCAATACATTGAACTCTGCCCACCTTCTCGGCACATGGGGTACATGTAATACAAAGGCACTGCAAAAACCGATATTTGATTGCTCCGATCTCGAATCGAGCAATATTTTTTAATAATCGGCATACAGCACTCCACCTCGCTCGTATTGTCTGATACAATTATCATCGTGGTTGAACTTGACAATAAAGGCACAAATCGTAATTACCGGATTAGCCAAGGTGCATAAATCGCAACTATGTATCCAATCTATTGTCTTGAGTGCTGTATCAATCACGCGAAATCTATCTAATGGCTACGTTCAAAGATGTAGCCATACATTTGCGTAGCCTTAAAATTCAAATCAATTTTTACAAGAACTTTCTGTTCAAGCCACAAATGACATGATATTGGTAACGTTTGACACGGTTTCAGTGTGTACGTCCATCGACATCAAAGTGCTCTTCAAGCTATGCATACGCCATTCATTACATGATGTCCCCTTGATTGATGTCATCGTATTCGGCCTTTGGGTCGTCATAAAGTCAGACTTATCGTCTTCGTTGACCTGCCATTTAAATGGTTCCACCATTAATACTTGTGTGACTTTAACATTTGCGTCACTTTTACTCGCATATTTTACAAAATCCGCCAAACTTTAATTTGGTATACTTTGAGCGATATCGACGTAATTCATTAATTGGAAACTAGACAGGAACAAATCGTTTAAATTAAAGCTTTTTCAAGCCTTACTGAAACGATCCAAACAATATTTACGTTTGGGTTCAAATTCAAATCAAGTTACCTTTGGATCACACATGACAGCACCAGGTTTGTGACCACGACTCGAAAAAACAGTTGATCAATATCTGCCGGCGGCATGTGCTTACCTGTCTGGTGTATCAATCGGATTGAAGTTTGGCTCAATCGAGACGTTTGAGAGGCAGAACATGAACTCTTCCGATGTCAACGATGTACGCAAACTTAATATCGTCGACTTCGCGAACGTAGTTACAACAATTCTGTTTTGATACCACTTTTTGACTCTACATTACGTCAAACCTCTACATCTCGACCACTTTTTTCAGAAATTTCGTATGACTTTAATAACTCATCACGTACTCGCCTAAGTAATATATTGAACGTTACAAGTTTGACACGCCTGCGCAGACGGTTACTTGATGACAAGCTGTTGACCTGCTACATGGAGCCATCATTATTGATAAGGAAACCTTGCCCAACATTTATTTGTTCTGCTTCTTCACTTCTTTATCAAATAATTCAAAGTGATTGTACAAGTGTTAGGAAAAACTTTCATTCTGCCTTTTCGATTGATTTTTGGCTTCACTTTCGTTTTCAACTCTGACTTCAGTTTTGACCTTAAGTTTGATTTCAACTTCGACTTTGTCTTTATCTTTGCCTACAACTTCGACATCAACTTTGACTCCAACTTTGATTTTAACTTTGACTTTGACTTCAACTTTGACTCTAGCTTTGCCGTCAGCATTGACATCAAACGGACTTTAATTTGACGTAATTTGTATACAACCCAAAGTTCAAGTTAATGTTAACTTGACTCCAGCCTCAGTTCAAGTTCAATTAACGAGAACATGACTAGAAATTGACTTCAACTCCGACTTCAATTTCAATTCAGAGCTTTAGACTTCAACATTCTCTGCTTTCAACTTTAGATTTCAACTTTCAACTTCGACTTCCAGTTTTAGCTTTGACTTCCAATTTTAGTTTCGACTTGCAACTTTCAACGATTTAATTTCATCTTTTAAGTGTCAAGTCCAATCTTTGAATTTAGAGCATTTCAAAACATCATGTACGATACACAAATGGTTAGACCACGATGATAATTGGATAAATCACTTGCATTCCCTACTGGTATCGGTCTACAAAGATCTAATTAGTTCGTACTATCTCACTTCTCATTTTTAATTAACTAAAAAAGCAACTGCGAGATGGCCGCTGTAATATTTTTAGTACAAGCGCACCCATTTAAACACATTTATTTTTTTGTCTTCGACTTAAATATGGCCTATTGGCTAGAAATACTGAACCCTAATTATAGTCCCATACTCTATAATATACAGTTGCTCCTAAAGTCAATTTCCGACTTATAAAGATACCAGCGAAACATTTAGGGATACCTAATCGTTCCAAAATATAGTCTATAAGAATGTAATGTGTTTATGTGGTAACTTGCTTGATTACATGCAAAATATTTATTCTTCAGCTAAATCGCTTTGAGTATATCCAAGTATGCGGCTCCGTATCCACCATTGTCGTATACAGTCAATTTTGAACATGAATTATTCCCACAATATGGCTGCTATAACTTTCGAATGGTGCCTGTTTGAAATTGCGTACTAACTTGATTTTCCGCCGTACTCTCTCAATAAGGGAAGAAACAATATTGCTATAGGCTTGGTCTTTGTGGTGAACCAGCAAGTGGCAATGGGCCATGACTTTATCTATGAAAGGGTGGTCACTTATTCAGCATTACTAAGACAAAGGGCATTTTTACCCAACAAAATATATATATCGGCGTGGGCGACGACTTTCAGTAGCACAAGTCGACATTTTCTACACCGGTGGTTGCACAAACCAATTGCCAATTAGTCGTCCGTCGTCTTTCACATACTACTAATGATGGCTCAAACAGCCCTGACGGCAGCGCCTAATGTGATGTGTGAGGCAATAAAGAAAACTTCCCCTTTCTAAGGGGAATGGAAGCCTAAATTCCATCTATGCGGCTATGAGGTAGAGAGAAAGCAGTCTTTGTCGTAAAGTATTTGGTGTTCGAGGTGTTCACACTGTCTAACAAAGAAAAAGGCAACACTAGTTAGACACTTACCCATCAAAGAGCTTAGCTGTGGCCTAGAAGCACACCAAGAAACGGCTGAAAGAAACGTTCCTTTCGGCAGACATTGAGCTACTACATGGCTTCTCTTTCTTGTCTGAGAGCAAAGATATCATAGCTTTAAAAAAATTGTATTGATCAAGTAAAGTAAATAGACGTAAGAAGCGTAAACTCGTTTTGCACTTATTGCCCGAATTGCTTTCAAAGAATTAAATAGCCTCAAAAAGCTCATTACTTTGTAATTACTTGGATGAGCAGTTTTCTGGCTCTGTTGACTCAGGTTCAATCTGAATAGCCTTGAGCGTCTAGGGTTAAGTCTCGCCGATCAAATTTATTCGCACTGCTTTGATGCAGTTCATCAGGATACATAATCTATGTCTTTTCCGAAGAGGGCCGGCAAAATAATTTTTTGTACCGCTCAAGGGTTTGGAAAGGTCGATAACAGATGCCGCGCTATCAGAGCTAGGAAAGCGCTGGTCACGACAAGAAAATGAGAAAGCGTAAGCTTTCAAAATGGGTGTGGCTATTACGCACCATAGGAGCTTTCGAGTCTAGAAAGACTTCAGCGCGTCGCGGTACTGTGCACGCAGACAAACGACCAAAAGTTTTGGACTAACGATATAAGAGAGAATAGCAGTAATCGATTACTTTCAATGTGACTGGGTATCTAAATAGGTGTAGACGCTTCTAAGACCTGGCCATATAGTTTTAATTTTTTGACTTCGCAGAGTTCTTTTTGAACTTGATATAAAGAAGTAAGACGTGATCTGGTCAAAGAGTGGCTAGAAAAGTGGAATCCCTACTTTGATTAGCAGAGCAAGACATGGGAGTAGCTACCTTTCTCTGTGTTGCAGGTCCTGGCAAAAAAAATTCTCACTCATGTTATGGTACAACATTTTAAAAGCAGGTGAGACAATGCCTCTAAAGCGAGAAACTAAACTCCGCTAGCAACAGAGATGCTACAGACAATTCAATAGAGAGTGGACATACGATACCAAATCGATCCCTAAATGTCATAAAGGGGTAATTGACCATTCAACTGGCCGTTGTGTTATGGCAGGTGCACTCCAGTTGGAGGGTGTCAGAGTTACTGAATCCCGAAGAACGAGAAGTTGTTGTGCTCGTAATTTAATGGAATCCCAAAAGTTTATCAAAGTTGATATATAAACTTCTCTTTGACTTAAAAGGCCAGCGCCCTACCAACTGAGCTAGACGGGTTTATCGTAATGGAAGTATAATTACTGGCAAAGTACGTGGCGCCTTAGCTCAAAAATTGTAGAATTCAAAATATCTTGTGAAATATAATTGTGCGCTATTCCAGATTTAATATCTTTATCAAACTCTCATTAGATACAAAGATAAGGCACAATATCGACCGCGTTCATGGTGCGAAGTGTCACAAGACAATAACCACGACTGCGAGAGCAGGGTGAGCTCAATGATGTCTTTTTCGCCGGAAAGGTAAAAAATGATAGGTGCGGAGATTAAAATTGCCAAACTCGTGACCAAATTTATGTGCTCGAAAGCCGAGCGGATAGTAGCGACCGAATGAGCTTTTTCATGAGCTAAATTGTGCAATGTACCTATCCAGACATCCGTTTTAGAATGATACAAGCTCCATGATAGCATGCTCTGGTGTACTTCTCACAATAAACTGGATGTGGTCTACAGGTGCCACCAAATTCAACCGCTTGACCACACAATCGTTTCGCTTTGACATGTTATGACAATATATTCCTTTTAGCTTCTTTGAAGACGATCAGTTGACACTGAAGGCACTGGAGGCATCTAAGGCAAATGTTGAGGTATTAAAAACCAAAAAACTTAATGCTGACATTAGCAGACGTGTCTTTGCGGCAGAAAATTCTTAACTGCCTTCATTTTATTTGTAAATAACCGCAAGGTCCTAAAGCCGTTTCAGCTTTGCCTTACACCACGATCCCAAAAGAATCTGAGGAAGTGGCTAATCCTAGCAAAAAACTTGCTCAAGTCAAGCGCTGGCTATGCTCGTCTCGAAAGCGTTCGACAGATTTATTGAAAACCGATGTGATGGGAGACAGCACCAAAACACTATCATTAGCATCAAGGAAAGCCTTGAGCAGGCATCGGCGTGGCCTTGCCACACTTTCATCTATATTGTTTATGCAGTGCGATGGGGATGAATGTGAGCGAGTCATTTTGATTCAATTCGGGCAGCTCAAAGCTGTCGAATGAGCTACCTCGTTAATGACGAGGAAGTAATTGGCATGAAGTACGCACTGGTAAAGTTTCAAGAGCATCTTTTGGGCTGTGAGACTTTGTGGTTCATATAAACCATACTTCCGTAGAACCAGCGGCAAAAACATCGATTAACAAGACCCACTGATAATAGAAGGTAGAAAGATGGCTGTCACTTTTCAGAAGATAACTTTCACGCTAAAGCCAAGCCTGAAAAGCCCAGTGTGCTTGTAGATGCTACCTCACGCAAGCTAAGTTCCGAGTTGGCTACATCATCAAAGCTGACATATTAAATCTTTAAGAATACCAAAAAATGTTTTTGTGTGATACTGTATCGTAGGCAGAGATGTTCAAGTTTCCGGGGTAAGCACTACCAGCGACCGCAGTACAATGCTAAGGAATTTCCGAAGATCTGATGCACGGTAAAGTGGATCTGGCAGATACAGTTCGAGTCATTGTCCCGAACGACAAAGACCCGAAGCACAATGTTCTTTAAAAGGCGCTTTCATGACTAACTAGCGGTCACTCGGGCCGATATGAAATGTATTGCTTCTTCTCTGCAATATACTAGTGGCCCACATGTGCAAGTGGTTGTTCAAAAGTATGTGATAATCTATTATACCTGCCACAGAGTCTCACACGTCGGCTCATTCGTTGCACGGTGGACCGTTGGATGTCTATAGGCTCAAATTTATTTTAGTCGTCAAGAGGCTAATGGCAGCAGGTCCATAGCGGCGCTTTGTGCTCGTGTGCTGCCCAAGAAACGAAGTACATGTTCCAACCAGTACAGCTAAAAAAAATCAAGGTTATTTACGGAGACACTGATTAAATACAGTGGTTTTTCGAAACTAACGCTGGCGAATGGAAAGGGGCAAATGATAAGCGTTGCCGTAATTTTCAATTTGGCGATAACAATAGCAGACTATGCACACACAAATAGTCAGACAGAAAAACCACTTTGTGCTAGAGGGCTACTGCGCATTATGTGTGCTGAGGCGCCACAATCGTGTACCGATAAGCACCATAAGGTTGAGTTTGACATTTGACAATGCGAGTTACGCATCTTCAATAATACACTTTTATGTAAATGAGCTAAGACATCCAAGAGCTCCCTTCGACGCACGATCTATTTTTAAAAAAGCTGATAAGTGACTCAGAAGACCGTTGTGTTTAAGTCTTTATGTACGACCAGCTCCAAGCAAAAAGCTGGCTCAATGGAATCGGCAGGACACGGAACACGTTTGCATTCACCCACGGGAACGAGAGTAATTATGGGAGGGTAAAGTTAGATTTTTATATTAAGCTTTTACCACAAAACTTTGCTTCATAACGGCCCGCAATAACTGTGACCGTTGTGTCAAAGCCAACAGAATCTGGAGCTTATCTATTTTGATTCATTGTGCTGCGTCTAATTTGTACGAATGTAGCCAATGGCAGCTTTGGCGCAAAATAAGGGCAAAAAGTGCACCCTCTTTACCAAGTATTGTACGGTATTATCAATGTCTAAAAAAGTGTCAGTGCTTTTTTCAGCAATAGGACAATGTTTGCTTCTGAATAAATTCGTTACTTGCGTTTATGGCTACCTAAGAGCTTTCAATAGCATGCGCGGTTTAATTGCTGTGTTGCAACGTCTTACGTCACTCTACTTGTGTAGCGATGCTTTGCCTATTTTCGTGGAAACTTTAATCGCAAGAGCTCGGCTTTTGCGTGAAATCTGCAATTATAGCGATAAGACTGCAAGAACACCTTGGGTAGCCATCATTATCTCGACCGGCTTCACTGTACTCTTTGCAATTGATTGTCGCTACCGATATCGGCAATTGCAGCACAAAGGCGATCGGTAATTGCAGCACAAAGGCGATAACAAACGAGTCTCAAACGTTTCGTAGCGCACTCAATTGGCTATTTACACAATGGACGAGATCTTGTGATAAAAATGTTATATTGGCCCTTTCATCCCGGCTATTTTCACCAGGGTATTAACACCCGACATTATGCCGCTCGCATTGATCCCATATAAAATCGGTGGGCTACCACTCTTTGGCAATACTAATCAGGTGCTAGTTGGTGCCGAGAAAGAGTTTACGCTACCAGATCCCAAATACTAGGACTTGGCTGTCTTTAGCGCGCGATAGATAGCAATTGGTCTACTAATCTCGTACCTCCTATTACACTAAGGAGCATTTTCTGTCGGTAGGGCATAGACTCATCCAACTGTTACACGACCATTGGAGTGCGTGCCGGAAGGGTTCAAGCCGGGCACCTCCCGGTCCCGGATTGAGCAACAAAATACTCAAACCACAGTTTCAATTGGAGCCGAAATTAAACCTTAATCATGTGGTCTGATGGCTCTCAATATACCACCTTGACCGTGGTATGACATTTTGGCATGCATAGCAGCTATTCGAGGATGCATCGAGGAGGCTTAGTATCTTGACAACACAAGCACATTGGTAATGCTGACACCATTGTTCTGTGCGGAGCGCTACTTCGTGCTACAAATTGAAAATTGTCAGCACTCTGCAACCGGGAATTTTAAGTGTTTGGGCTCGTACCTACTGGCTCGACAACTATACTGGATTATTTGCTTTATGTAGACAAACATGTGGCCGAAGTAAACTTGCAGGAAGACCCCAGACACGTGACACTTGGATTAGGCTACAGTAAGCACCGCTTAAAAGGTATCGGATGTCTTGAAGCGCATCGATCGGGCGGCGAATGTTGCAATGACCATTGGAGTTAGAAAGTTGTTTAATGGCTGCAAAATCATCGCATGGTGGGATGTCTAATAACGCAATGACCATTCAGAAGTCGTTAAATCAGAGAACCACATCAAAGTTCGCAATCGATAGTGCCGCGGGGTCATGGGTCGTTTCCGATAATTACGTTTGAATTCAAAATTTGAATGAGGCAATGACAACGGTGCAAGTGCGGGATTACCGACGATACTTATGTGGCTCGATCGTTATTGTCACGAAAAATGTGCAACTTAGACAATGAACAGAGCGATTTTGCACGTAAAGCGCGGCAAAAAAGCCACGTATATGAATGGGTCTGCTAAAGTGTCGTCACTGTGTAGAAATACATCATATGGCTTAGCACGAACGAGAGACAAAGCGTGCTGTTTCGCATGTCGTCGTTTGCTTTCGTCGTAATGTTATTCAAACCACTCAAAATTCGCTTGCCATGTTCAGTGAGTGATACCACACCATCCTGTCTAGATTTCTAGCAGCCAACTTGTCAACATCATTTTTATTGATACTAAACGTGAGACGGCATCTATTTAACTGAGCTGCTTACTCGATACATAAAGGCATGATATTGTATGTTTGTCAAAGTGTCGCGCGCAGTGTGTCAATTACGCTTTCAAGTAACTTTTGTTTTGTTCTGCTTCAATGGTTTTAAATGGCTGTTATTCCATCTGAAGAGTTGCGGATATCTTTGCGTTATTGACCAAGCGTATGATTGGACAAATCGTTTTGCCTGGATGACGTCTTCATTATAGTCTCACTTGCGCTTTGCTACTTGTATACTTACCGCTTGTTGCTTTATGGAACTTTTAGGCAAACGGAAAAAAGTAGCTAAATAAGCGTATTAAATGTCGGTGATGTTCATAGTGTCGTGTTGTCTCACCTCTTTCGTAACGTTCTTGAGTGCTTATTGATTTGTTTGTGCTTTTATATGCTACGAAGTATATAGTTAGAGATACTCCAAATTGGGGAGTTATTTTTATGACAAAGATGATAAGATAATAGTTGATGTACAACAGATTCTTCTAAGTTTTGGTGGACAAGCACAGTAATCAGTTTGAGCATTGATAATTCGACTATTCATATCGTAAATTTAAATGTATATTTGCTCGTCTTCCTCCATCTTGTGATGTAGTCCAACCGACTCGACAGCAAACTCGCCAAACTTTATCTCTTCGCCAGTTTTGCCGATCAAAAAGCGCTTCTTGTAGATAAGGTTTGGATAAATCTGCTCCGTCTGAACTGCCACAAATCTTTCGGCACGTGCATTGCCTCCACGCGGTGGCGCAAGCCGAGCTCGCTCGTTTGGCAACACGAGGACCAAAACTGTCAGAAGCAATAGCACGCCACATCCAGTCCACGTACAAACGTTGCCCACTTTGGTATTTGTCAAAAAGATCCTGACTCGTCGTGTTGTGGTGTCAACAAGCCGTCGTTGTACAGTCACAGCTTCCACGTCATATGTCTTATCCTCCACTCGAGCATTTTGAAAAATGTATAACAGTGCAGATGCTGCCGTCGTCTCCACTATATCGCCACTAAAATAAAAGCGATTATTATTTACGTAATGAAGATACGCATCTAATTTGGCCGAGCATGAGTATGGAATAATTTGTGGCCAAGACTCCAAGTGCTCCAACGTTGCAAATGGCGCAACGCTTTGTGAGTGGTGAAGTCTAACCTTCGGCTCTAATAGCTGAACAAGCGAGACAGTGAAATCTCGACTACCGGCTTGCAATTGAGTTGGAAGCCACTGCCTCGTAAGTACCAAGTGGCGATCGTTATCCCCGAGCCGATGAAGCAATACCTGACAACCATCTTTAAAGGAAAAATCATAGACACACTCATTGTTCGCGTTCTTTTTTTTAGCAAACCGCCACGACAAACGTCCAAACGATAGTTTCAATGATCGCTTTTGTACGGCTGCCTCAAAGTCGAAGCCATTAACGATCGTGAAACCATATACAAACACCGCATTGGTAGCGTTTCCTGATGCCATTCCCACCTGCTTCCGAAAAGAGCTCATTTTAAAATTTATCTGGGGCTCCAGCAGCAAACAGCTTACTTCACCACAAACGACAGAAGCATTGGTTGTGCTATACAGAGGCACTTCAAGCGTCATAACTTGCAAGTTTATGAACGAGCTTAGTGCTCGATTTTCGAAAGAAGCATGGACAGTGGCATCTTGGGTCAAAGGAAATTCGGAATCACGTAAAGAGTTCACGACATCGTCGAATAACTCGCTCGTGCTCGATGGAGACGGATAAAAGTTGTCGCTAACAGGAGCCTGCACACTCCGCAGAATATAAGGTTTCCCCTGTGTCCAGAGATCGCAAGCCATTTCCAATGGCATAGCATCACAAAGTTGTGCTTCGTCGCCTGCTCCTTCAGCACCAGGGTACGAGATCTCGCACCGCTTTGCCTCTTCACGTGACCATCCATTACCAAACTCAATGCTCCACTCTTTCAAAGCAAACCCGAAAACAGCCTTCGAAGCTGTTGTCAGTAGCGTATCCTCCACAAACAATTCACTTTTTTCCGAGCTACATCGTGACGTTTGTACAGGCTGCACAGGCTCCACTTTCCGGGCTAAAGCTGTCTTCAAGATAGTGTCCCCCAATCCTGCACTTTCTACCTCCGTCACTTGCTGTATTAAAATTCTCGTCGTTGTGGTTGGGTTGCTGCTACTAATTACCGAGCTATCATCCTTTTGATTGGCCTGCACTGCCGAGAGTGAGCTACCTACTGCCATCATGACAGCTGGGATAAAGACTGTGAGCGCAAACTTTTTCACCTTGCTTTGCTTTTTGGTCGCAGGGTCGTCGCTAGGGTACCATCTCAAATTATGAAGGTAAACTATAAAGACAGGAAAAATTTCTTCAATGCCAAGTGCGATGATAGACTCGATAAAACCCATCATAAGACCAATGTACGAATTAACCAAGTCTATCCTAGTTTCAGCATCAACCACAGGAACTCTCCTTTTCACAACGAAACCCTCACGCAACCAAGCAGCGATTGCCGACATGACGGCGGCCGTGATCACCACGAGCACGGCGAACCGCTTTCGTCGAAGAATGATGTCAGGTCTTGGCTGCGCCAGCTCCCCGTACGCCATTTCTTCATGTGCATCACTGTCACCTACACTTTCAACACGCAAGTGATCAATATGGCCTTCCCCTGGAATTGAGGATGCGGCTGCGTCTTCGATCGTCTGCAGGTCACGGCGGTCCTGAGGTTGCACTTCGCGGCTGCTAGCCAGTATGGCATGCGGTGACTCGCATTCAAAGGCATCGTCTGTGAACGAGGACATACGCTCTTGGTCTAAGAATAGCTGCCGGCGTTCGGCCAAGTACAACTCTTTATTCGCTTCCGCTTGCGCTTTAAGGGACTGCTCAATGCTCATTACTGGTCAAGAATAGACAGGACTTGTTTTGTATCCAATTACGAAAGGTATTCTATCTAGAGCGTAGAAAGAAAAATGTAAGTCGAAGTTAATTAATACATAAATTGAATAGATGCATGCTAGATTATTTTTCAGAGCGATTTCTTCCTGCTAAATAACAGCAAGTCCAGTTTTGTCTATCCTGAATGGCTAATTTCTTGTTTAAAAACTAAAATGATATTTAGCGTTATTAGAGCACTACTACGACGCATTGAGAAATTAGTGGACACTTATAAAATGGTCATGACTTGACAGCATTACTACCGTGTAAATTTTCCAAGTTCATGTTTTTCTCTCAAATTGTCAGTCTTTTGCCTCGTTACACCTGGTAGCACTTCTAGTAAACAAACCAAGATGACCATGACTGAAGCGCATCTGTCGGAAGGTTTAGGTGCTGTCTTGAGCTCTTCCAACCCACAACGGTGAAGTAGGAATCCCTTCATCGTTTTTCTGTGCTATTAGAAGCTCCAAGAGCTTCAAGAGCTCGTAATGCGTGAGCTTGATGATTTATGTCGCAAGCTCGCGCCAAGACTAAACATCCCTCTATTCTGTTACAACACATGATCGTCTTACTTGAGCCGATAATCATCAAAGTACGATGCATGAAACCTCTTAGCACACCGGTAGCAAATATTTTTTTTTGCTGTCAAGCCTTACCGACAAGGTGATGAACTGGACTCTTTCTCGGATTACTGTTTGCATGACCCTTGTGCAACCCTTACGCTGATTATCTTAATAACTTCATTGGCCTTTGAGACAGTCACGCATACGTATTGACTATGTTGCATTTTTAAGCATGGTCAATTTACCATGTGTGGCTACGTGCGGGGGATCCAACAGCACCTAGCACCGAGAAGAGATTTGAAAAGAACGATTCCTCAACTGAATGCTTGTGAACTATTTTCAAATTTATGAGGATCAACGCTTGCAATATATTAAAACTCAAAGACTAATTCAATTTATACACTAAATTTCCATCCTTTTTGTGATTCAGTACATGCATTAATGTCAGCTCTTGAATTTAGGCAGAAGTATGTATTCATTTTTGTTCCTTAACATGTCAACCGGTATATATACTGATAGGGTTCAGTAAGATTGGATATTCAATAGGAGAGGAATGAGTTTCATGCATCATCCTTGACAAATTCTCAAGATCCGCATTACCATAACAATGACCGAATAGGTAGGCCCCCTGGCGGCTTGGTCAGTTTATGGTGGCCAAGCCAGCACAAAAAAAGTCGCTTTGAGTTCCACAGTCTCTGCGCCTAAGGCCGCGCTAATTTTAAAGGCTGAGACCTTGCCGTGAGCCTTAGAATTTAGCCCTCAAAGGGGCCGCTAAGTTAACTAAGGCTCCGAAATAGCCTCTCACCTTACCGCGAAAAGTCCATAGTTATCAGCCGAAAAGACTTGACCTACGATGCCCATAGGTTCTTGAAGCTAATAGCCATGAGAAAAGATGCGAGGTTTTAAACAACTACCGATACTTTTCTCGAGTTGTTTTATTGGTCAAAATCACTATAAAAAGTCCGGCGAAAAATAAGATGTGAGGAGGTGACGTGTCGACGTCGGTGGGACAAGTAAGCGTCTCAAATCAATCCAAATTGCCTTGTATAAGTAAGCAAATTATCTTGCGACCAAAAAATAGAGCTAAAACTTACTCCAGTAAGTCTTGTGTCTCCATAAAATCTGTCCCCCACTGAGCAAATTGTTAAAAAAGATACGGGTACGTTGTTGGAGATTATTTACATCATTTATATACATCAAGTATTCTTGCAAAGTCCGCTGCACATTGGCAGTGGAGGAATCTATGGTAACCACCAAGTGGCCCTTTTATTCAAGTACTTAAAAATTTCGCGATGTTTAGTGAAAAGAGCTATAGCCGAAATGAGACTTATCGAGGACGAATTTTCTCGAAATTTAAACAGCAAAAGGGGGGGTAGTGCTGATTCTGCCTCCGAGGACCGCATTAAAATTGAGTGAGAATATGCTCACTAGATGCTAAACTTTTGCTGTACTTTAACCACCATAGCCTTCAACTTTGACCAAAATTGAGTGTGCTCGGTACACGGAAGGTTAAATTTAGAGTCAAACTAACTGGGATAGTCGGCGTGGAAACACGACGGTAAACTGTCCAGCTTTTGTACCCAAAAAACAATGTTAAGATGTGGCAAAAAAAAATATTTAAGCTAGGAGCGAGCAAAAACTAAATCGAGCTTAACCCTCGGCGTACAATATCTGTGCTACTGCACAATTTGAAAAAGTCCAAATCTCTTCGAGGTCCGAATAGAGGTTGGCGAAGCAAACTTACGCGACATTGCTTCAGTATACAGCTTCATTGAAAATGTACCAGCATATCATTAAAAGCACACAAGATGCCACAGACTAAGGTGAGTCGGTAGACTTGTTTCATAAGCTGCCCTTCTACTGAGGTGGAAGGGTTAAAACTATTCTTTATTAAGTTATTCGAGGATCCGCGAAAAAATAGGGACAAGTTGCCATATGGCCTTGCTGATTCGATACTAGCCACATATGTGGCTCAGTACCCTCCATTGTCGTATTTAGTCAGTTCTTGAACATGAATAACCCCCACCGTGTACCTGCTATCTTTTTCGACATATATGATTGATGAATTGTTGCTACTAGCGATTGAGGTTGAGCTCGCGTACTGAGTTGAATTTTTGTCGTAATTTTCCGATATGGGTAAAAGCAATCCTGCTATAGACTTAATTTTGGTGGTGGACCACCAAGGGGCGCTGAGCCAAACCTTAATCAGTTGAAGGGTGGTTCAGTCATCCAGCATTATTGGTATCAAGTGGCGAACAAAAATCTATATTGGTGTCGGCAACAACTTTCAGCAGCGAAGGTCGACATATTTTAACCGGATGGTTGCACAAACTAATCGTCAATTAGTTGTGCTTTGTCTCCGTCACAGTACCAATGATTGTACGCTGGAAGTTACATTTAATTCCACAAAACTGTCAAAGATGCGACTACTTAATTTTTGCGCACGTGTATTGAGAACCGATATACCCTTCTTTCCGCACCAGTGATAAAAGGTGCTTGCACTGAACTGACGACTTGCTGGCATCTATAAGCCCAAAGAAACGGCTTCATTTGCAGAATCCCACGCCTTCCAAGCAGCTGAAACGTGTCGTGGCACTTAATCTCTATCGACAAAACTTATGCTTAGGCTTAGATGGCACAGGCTCAAACAGCCCTGACGATAGCGCCTAATGTGAGGTGTGAGGCAATAAAGAAAGCTTCTCACCTCTAAAGAGCAGAAAAGCCTAAATTTTCTCTATGAGGCTATGAGGTAGAGAGAAAGCAGTCTTGGTCGTAACCGATTTGGTTCCGCGGTGTCTGTGCTGTCTAACAAAGTAAAAGCCATAATAGTTTAGACTTTTACTAAAGTGTTTTGAGTCTTAGCAGCACACGAAGGAACGGCTGTAAGCAACGTTCCTTCCGGCAGACATTGGGCTACTACATGGCTTGTATTTTCCTGAAAGCAAAGAAGGCATAGCTTCTTTAGAAGTATCGATCGAGTAAAGCAACGGTGTCTGTCATTTGACACCTCCGCCTGGGCAAGTCAAGGTAGTTGTGTAAATGGACGACCAAAGTGTAGACTCGTCTCGCACTTTCTATCAAAATTCATGTCACGATAAAGCTCTCTAAAAGTCAAAAAGACTTTAAAAGCTTGTTACTTTGAAATTGCTAGGATGAGCAGTTTTCCGTCCTAGAAATCTTGTTTTGTGGCCCTGCTGACTCAGTTTTAATCTAAAGAGACTTGAGTGTCACGGACCAAAGCAACTCGTTGAGAGTTAATGCAGAAAACCAGGACACATAATATGTGTCTCTACCCGAAGAGGGTGGGCAAAATGAAATTTTGTCTCACCCAAGGGCTTGGAAAGGTCGATGACAGAAGTCATGCTCTTAGAGCTAGAAAAGCGCTGATCACCAGCAAAAAATTGAGGAAGCTTAAAAATCTCAAAATGGGTGTAGCTAATACGTACAAAAAGTGCTAGCTCTCGATAGCTATACCTAGAAGCTAGCAGCTCCTGAGACCTGGCTAAGCCTTTTTATTGAAATCACAAATTAATTTTAACTTAAGATGGAGAAGATTTTAGTCAAACAGTGGCTGGAAAAGTCCAATCCCTTCACTGATTGACATGGAGAAGATCTTAGTGAAACAGTGGCTAGAAAAATCCGATCTTTAAATTGATTGGCAGAGCAAGAGGTGGATGCAGCTACCTCACTTTGCGCAACAGGGTTATTCTTTCTCCTGTTGTGCGTACAACGCCTTGCGCGCACAACATATTAAACTCTGAGACCCAAGGTGGCGAGCAGTTGTTTGTCAGAGACTCTCTCTTCTTCCTATATGCCTCCAACTTTAAAGGTGCTGTTGTCACACACCCTATTCCTAGGCAGTATAATGAGGTATCTTAGAATAAACATAATGCCTCACCTGATTGCTTAATAGATTTTTAGCAGCTTATACAATTCTACGAGGGGAAATACTGCAGCTCGTAAATAGACCAATCTTTTGATGGTCGCACATTGTTCCGTTGTTGAAGTATCTGTCCCTAATTTAAGATCAAAGCGAATTTCCAGGGCATGAAACGTGCTACATCATTTAACTTTAGGTTTCTGAGTTTTATTGATCGCCGTGTTTCACGGATAATGGTGACCTGAACATGAATGAGGATCAGTTCAATTGCAGCCGGTGCTGGCTCCGTTCGAAACTATGTGCTTGGTGCAAAAACGTTGCGCTTATGGCTCTCAAATTATGTGAGATGAAGAACTTTTCGAATTAAGTCTGGTGGTGTAGCATGGATATCAGACGGTCAGAAAGGTCGAGAATTTAAGCAGAATTTAAGATTAATACTTAGTAAGCGGCTCAGAGCAGCGGTGGTAAAGCGAAACAAAGTTGTCAAATGACAAGCACCGCCAGAGTTGCAGGCTTCTCTTGTACTGAAACAAAAGAAAACTATCACTGCATTTGTACTGTCTTATATATCACTTTGCGCGTTGCATGGGTTTCTCCGTTGGCTTCGGCTTCGCGGCTCGTTTTCGGACTTGACGGGAACAGTAGTTTCCGTTTTCTTTTGTTTGCGCGTGGCTATACTTGTTGAGGTTTTGTCGATCTCAACCGGCGCTGGACTTTGCATTGCGTCGCTTTGATGACTTGCTCTCTAAGAACTTTCGTAATCTGATAACTTTGTTTTCGAGTGGCTGCATTTCCTGTCAATTGCGAGCTTTTAAACAAAAGTAGTCATGAAATTTTGGATTCGATATTCATTGTTGCAGCTCGCTTGGCCTCCTTTGCTGTTCTGATTGATGAAATATGGCTTATTTCATAGCCATGTCGTAGCAGAGTTTAGCTAGTCGGGTGATTAGAAGAGCTTTTTACATGAGGAAGTTCGTAAGTGGCATACAATTTCGTCAATTTGGAGAGGTAATGTCACTTTTTCAAGCCGGACTCGATAGATAAACTTGATGTAAACAACTTAAAAGAGCCACATCAACTCTCTAATCGCATTTCTCGATAATAGCTCAAGTTCAATTTGTTGTACGTTCACTTCAGCAGTCGTTGCATTTTTAATGATCTCTGCGAGTGACTTTTCGTTGTAAGCCAACTGCTGGTTGATTTGAATGCGCAAAGTTGCAGCGCGATACTCTTGAGCTCCTTATATACGTTTAGAAAAATCCTGAACCTAAAAGAGCGAGGCAGGGAGAGCTTTTAGCGTTGAAGTGCTAGCTACTGAGGATTTTTGGGCATTAAGATCCTTGTAGCGCTTGACCGTAGAGTCGATGATGTGCATCGCGCTTTGTAGGAGACTACGACGATTAAAGTTACTCAATTCCATCCTCAGGTGCAAAACCCTATGCTGGGACAGGCTGGGTTGGATGTCGAGATGCTCACATACGGTTTTCTATGAGAGGTATGTACCGACCGTGGCTTGGGTGGTTAGTCGCTCGATCCGAGACTAGGAGTTTTCTGGCTTGAAAATTATGGGATTTAGATCGAGGTAGACGATGATAGGTCACTAAAGTGAATGAGCAATTACATTCTAAAGCTTAATTGATCTTCCAACCCGCTACATGGGTGTATTAATTGGGTGGGCTGGATGTTCCACTGGCCAAAGAAACTTCACAGCGTAGTAAAGGACACGGGACCCGGTCATAAAATGGGTCGGTTGAATTTCGTTTACATTACTTTCTTTGAACGGCACGTCTGTGGTGGCAGTTGGCTGGTCGGCTCTGATGGGCATCGGCTGTGGATACTGATTAATGGTCTTGCAGTCAGTCACTTGGTCGATCGGCCGACTGACTTGGTCAGGCCTGTCAGATCTTAATTGATAAATTAATTTTTGATGATATTGACGCTTTGTCGTTCTTGGCGCTCGGTCTAAAGGAATCGGGAAGAATAACTAAGAACAAGTACAGTCGTATTTCCACGCGGAATATCTCAGTCAGTGTGACTTTAAATATTTTTTTCTGTGTACCGGGCACACTTGATTTTGGTCAGAGTCAAAGTTGACTAAGGTGGTAAATGCACAGCGAAAGTTATGTATCTAATGTATATATTCTCACTTTGTTTAGGTGCGTTTCTCCAGAAGGCAGCATCAGCACTGCCCACCCGCCGTTTATATTCCAAATGGTACCAGCTTTGGCTACCATTTGCTTTGTGTCACCCTTAATAAGTCTCATTTTGGCTATATCTTGTTCCACTAAACTTCGCAGAACTTTTGAGTACTAGGACGAAAAGGCCCCTTTCGTGGTCACCACGGTTTTCACTCACTTCTCAAAAGCAGTGGACTTTGCAAGAATATTTTATGCATACAAACGATGTCAAGAACTTCCAACACCGTATCGCTATCTTTTCGAACAATTCGCGCAATGGGGGACAAAGTTTATGGGGATCCAAGGCTTAATGGATTAAGGTTTAGCTCTGATTTTTGGTCGCAAGATAGTATGACTACTTATACAAGACAAGTTGAATTGTTTTGAGACACTCGCTTGTTCCACCAGTGATCTTTGAAGTCGACACCTCACTTCTCAAGACCTGATTTCTAGTGTATTGATCGATCTGTATTCATGTGCTCTACGCTCCGTTAAGCCGATAATAGCATTAAAAATATTATTGTCTTTGTTCCGCCGTTTGAAGCACGTCAGCCAATGCGGTGTTTTAGGCGACGCTAGTAATGTGTCTTCTTCAATCAGTCGGACGAAAATTTTCATAGCGACAGAAATCTCATTTAAGAGCGCAGCAGTTCACAAGACTTAATTACTTCATCGCATGTGATCGATGCCTTAAATTTTGACTTTTAGTATCTCCCAAATTTATGTTCTAGCAAACAATACTTTAGCCCTCGAAACCATTTTTAACAGTCATTAAGGATATCTGTCAAGACCTTTATGAAATCAACGAGTACAGGTCGCGTGTGCTCATTCTTTTGCCAAAAATACCTTGCGAGAAATTGAATCTATTTTGCCCGTGGTTTTCGGAAACGTATCTCGGACTGTAGAATGTTTTTTGAAAAAGAAGTCATGCATAAACGTTTCAGTCACGGGCGGGTTGATAACTTGTAGTAAGCGCTTTTACAGGGTCCTTATGTAAGGCTTGGAAGCAGATTATTCAAGTCGAAAGGATGTTTTGGAATGACCGGCTCCATTGACATTTCGCTTTCCATTATAAGACGAACGAGCTCAAGTAACCTTGCCCATCGATTGGAACAAATGGCCAGCGCAAATTAGTACTGCAGTTTCTTTCGGTCCCTAAACTTACTTTGCGAGACAGTAATCTCTAGTCATCCGTCTAGAGACCTAAGATTGACTTGCTCTGCCACTCATTATATTCTTTTGGACTATGTTCTCCTCTTCCACATAATTACAAACCGGAAACTGAGCAAAAACTCTCCGAGGTCTGCAAAGCAGTTCGGCAAGTCGTACGCTGATAGAAAGGACTCACTTAAAAAGCTTTTGCAATGTTTCTGGGATCTGCAGAGCACAAGGTGATGTGACAAAGATCCCGAGATCGGACGATAAACGCGGTGAGTGTAGCTAGATCGAATCACTCGATGTAGTCTCTATCGCCTATTTCTTACCTGGGACGCAAACTCTCCTTTTATTATGCTTCAACGGAGAGCTTGCGTCTCACTTCTTTACACAAACGGCTTTTGTTTTCCGACTGATTTTGCTTCTTGTTGTGAGCGCAAATCTAAAGCAATACTCTGATAAGTAGCTAATTGAGGCAATTAAATTCAGACGGTTGTTTACATGGACTCTTTTACGGACTGTAAACCCCAATCGGCGCTTATTAGGAAGGCTTCACAAAAGTCTCTATTAATTACGATTTATACATAAAAGCTTTTTGGCACTAGCTACGAGTATTAAAATTCTAGTATCTTCATGAGCCAATGGCCAAAACTTTGTCTCTTATACTTTTTTGCGCTGAAAGCCGTCAATGTGTTCTACACTTCGTGTGCTCTTTGTTGAGTCATTCTTTGATTTCTGCAAGCTCATCTACGCACTTTCGGGCTCCACAGTAAAGCAATTCCGATTACATTTTTGTCCTTGCTGAATATTAAACTTTTATTATTGATTATATATCGATATAGGCTCTTTACTTTTGATACAGCTAAGCTTGCCAAGCCTGCCGCAATTATGTGACCATTTTAAATTTCATCGATACTTCTCACTTTGTATTGTTTAGTGCACAGCTAGATGGTTCGGCACATTGGGGAATATTAGTGTTGTTTGTTTAGAACATCTTCAGAGCATGCGGGGCCTCTGGCCTCTGATAATCATTTTTAACTTTAGGCAATTGGGGTCCTGCGATCCCTCCTCTTCTTTTGCTGTCTTTAACCAATTTTGAGATGATTTTATTCGCCAGTACATACGTTGTTTGTGTCACTTGTCGTTCTAGGCACATGCAATTGAAGTACACAGAAGCCGTTTTCTTGGAGTTTAAACCATTGGCTCGCTGTTTTTTGTATTCGTCGTCAGGACTTTTAAAAATTGACTCATATCTGCTGATTGCTAGTCGAAGCTGACAAGCCCACAAAATTGTTAGGTAGAGCTGCTAAACGCTGCCTGCTAGCCTGACCGTCCTAAATTTGCTCAGGTGTGTCAAATATGAATGAACTTTCAAGATACAGTTGAAAGGAAAAAAACCGCGATTTCTGAAATGTGTGTACTACAATGCCTACCATTTTACACTTTCATAGAGCTGGTTGTGAAGATTCTGCCGACGAAGATTAGTGATGATTACGATGCCACCATCAATTTCCATATCTGCAGATTTCTTTTGCTGCCTTAGTGACAAAATTAATCAAGCGACCCATCGATAAGCCTTTGCACGAATTTTTGGCTCGGTCAAAAAAAACGTTCATGCTTGTGTTCCTGCCTCCATACAGGTGTTGCTGTGTGTGCCACTTAAAACAAGAATTATTGACTAATAAGTAATCTTGCGGACGAAGATGATAAAAGCTGTACTTTTTCAGGAAGAGAAACGCTAAAGTAGTGACAAATTTGGTATTGCGATGAGCAAAACCTGCTGGGGACATATATCTATGAGCCAAAGGTCGTGATCTCTATTCTTACAACGTGGTGAAGACCAACTCTGCTTCGACAATTATGCACATCAAGCAGCATGTCAAGCCGGTGGTTTGGCCCAGCCCATTTCACCACGTAAGAGCTGCGGTTAGACGCACGAGCAAATCACGGCTAGAAAGCGTTCCTGCCGCAAGTGTTGTGCCCTAATTGTCGTCACCGGCAGGTTTGCCAATAACGACTATTGTGTCATATAATTACAAATACTACTATACATATAGATAGACGATCACATAGTCTTAGAGCAGATGCAAGGTCTGGATGCTTCATAATAATTACGATTTATTGTCTGGAGTAAAAAAAATGATAGCCTTATAGATGGTAGTAGCAGATGGCTGAAAGCCACCAATTAAGCTGTAGAAAGACAAGAATTGGTGAGAGCTGTCCATTATGCATCGCTATTCAATTTGCACTAAGCAACTAACACTCCTTCTTCTTCACCGACTTTGTCCCGCTCGCCGCCCAAGCTTCGTCCGACGACCGACCTTCAAAGCAGCGTCTCTGCGACTGTGCTACATAGTATGTCAAGTCTAAAATTTCAAGGCATGGGTGATCGTGGCTACACAGTGTGAAGCGAGTCGTTTTGTGATTAGTGGTACTAGCCACATAGTGGGAAGTACTAAATAACAAAAAAATTTTTAGCACGAACTTCATTCAGTAGTTGATTAGTGTGGTTGCACGTTAGTGGGGTACAAATATCTGGACTTCCTTCACTTGGCATGTGATTTGGTGCTTTTGCCTTTCGATGAATCCTTTTTAGCTACTAAAACGCGGATAATTACATCCAGATAGATTACCCACTTGGCTTTGCTTGATCTATGTTCATCACTTCTGAGCTATATCGCTCTATGGGAAAACAAAGGACCCGAAAGCCAACAGACCTGTTTGTAAATACCACTGAGCTCCGAGCTAGCTGTAACATAGAGCTCAAGAAGCTTTAAAAGGACTCGTGATTAGCAACAGAGAGATAGCTGAAGCTTGTCCCGCTTATCCGAAACAAAATCTCGGATTATGAGGACTCAGGTGCCAAAACTTTTAGTGCACGACACCTAAAACGCCGTATTCAGCAAACACAATACCTTTGGAAGGCTCATTAGACCACTCTATCCATTTGTACAAAAAGTCGTGGATTGTAAAACAAAATTGATTAGTTTCGTTATTATATTCTTTACCAAGGTCCGGTAGATTACGCAGAGAGCGCTGAGAAGGCCAGCAAGTATGGCCCAACCAAGAGATGTCGCGGCTTAGCGCCCGTCTTCAAACCCAAGACCTCGTCGACAGAGTCGAACAAGTGCTCTTGACGACAATGAAACTTTACGGCCAACATTGCTTAATTCGCGAGCTCTGAATCCGCAAGATGCGGCAAGTGTCAATGGCCAAGCATTTGTCTGCTCAAACAAATGTAAATTTTTCTGTAGGGCCAGGACAAGCCACACTGTCTATGTGGTGTATCTTCCACACAATAACAGCACCATTAAGCACAGTCTCAAACCCAATTGTAAGGTCAAATGCAACAGGATAATAAGCGCTATAGGTTTCTCGTCGCATCAAGAGGCGAACTGAAGAAGAAAGATTTTTTTGAGGATGAAAAGAGGTTTGGCAAAGATCTTGAACTTTGGATATCGCAACAAAACAGTGCTACGCCAATAAGCGCCACTTGATGACACCAGATATCTGTTACATTTCTCAAGTAATCTAGGCAAAGTTGACACCGTGCATTTAAAGCCGAGTGCGAGAGCACGAACGTGCACAAGATATGGACACTATTTAAAGTTCAGCTAAGCACACGCTTCAGGTCTAAGCACTTTGTGTATGAAGCTTGAAAGTGGATGTGCAAAGGGAAACTATTCACGTGTACTTCTCTAACATTCAGGACTTGATGTCTCAATCTGAATAAAATCAGTGGATTGAAAAAGTGGTTCTTGTTTTAGAATCGATTATGATAGGAGACCGCACGAAGATCGAAGAAGATGGTCCGAGTACTATCTAAAGACGTATTGAAGTTGTCTTTAAGCTCGAGTTTTCCGATTACTCGGGTAGATCAAATCGTATATCGGCCAAGTCGTTCAAGACGATGTGCATTGAGTTAGGCTATTGTGCGAATAAATCACTACTTCGAGAATTAAGGTGTTTTGAAAAGGCGGAGATTAGGAACGACGATTAGACTCAATTTACAGCATGTAATAATTATGGCGTTATTAGCCAAATATACCAGAGATGTACCGCTTTTAAATGAAAGAAAGCGGGTTGTTATATTAGAGGTACACTTTATGTCATCCTTGAAGCAGATACTCAAGAACCCAAGCACGTTGGTCATGAGAGACCTGTCATCGTCTTCATTGATAAAGGATCTAGTCTCAACGGTGTATTCGAAGACTCAATGAAACAACTTAAGCTCGAAGCGATCAAGGTTGCGATGATGCAAGTTTACTTTAATTGCAACTAAGTAGTTCACCACCTCCGACAAATTGTGCACATAAGCTTGCAGATTCCTGGTCTTTCTTAGAAATTTGGAACATTCCAAGGCATGTGCGATTCCAAGAGCAAGGATGTTATCGCCGGCATGATGTGGCTTCGTGAGCATAGCCTAGATGTCGACTGGACTACAGGGAGCATAAATTCTCGCATCAACACGGAGCACCACGCAGCGATTCGAAATCTGCAGAACCAATGCCTAGTCAAATGGGCTGCTGAACAACGTAAGGCTTGCATAAATCAGAACCGCAAAATTCTCACTTTCTTTCGGAATTGAGGCCACCATGGCCGTCCAGAAATGACGCCTTTATATTCTTCCCACCATTTTCCTGTGAATGTTACGTCTTTAAAGCTGTATTCTTCGTCAATTCACATTGTTTGCAGACGCTGAGGGCTTTAAGAAGCAAGGGCGAGAATCGCTCAAATCTGTCCGATAAAAAATAAGAACTTTCGCCGAGGGCTTCCTAGCGAGACAGCTACAGCACGGATATAAATTGAGCTCGATATTCTGCTCGAGCCTGATACCAAGCTTATGTCCGTCAAACAATCGCGCCAGAGTTCTGAACTGCGCAGAATAGTAAAAGAGATGGTCCAAGCAGTTTCTTTTTTCAAGTACGTCTGTCTTTTCGGCATCAACGTTTTGTGTCAGTAAGCCTGTAGGTTGGTGCAATGTGCACGATTATTGTCAGCCAAAAAAGCGATGATCTTGCCGGTGATACCGATGCCGCGTAAGGAAGGCACCTTTGACGCCATGTCTGAATGTCATTATTTTCGTGCATGGACCTGTTTTACGGTTACTATCAGGCTATTACGTGAATAAGATATTTCATAAGTCCTAATAGACTAAGTGGAAGACCGGGTATGTCAAATCGGCCTTTGTAGAAAGTCTTTAGATTTCTAAGAAATGAGATGAGAAGTTTACTTTGATGACATCTACGAGTGCACGCAAAGTGAAGATGCCGAAGACTACGTTATACCTGTAGACCGTGTACTCACACGGTGTAAAGTATAGCAACTTTATATTAAGCTGCTAAAGTGCCGGTTCTGCGTGGATGCGATCCCATGCCTGAAAGGCTTTGTCGGACGAAAAGGCGTCCGAATAGACCCCAGCAAGGTTGCGAACATCGCAGAATGGTCTGTATCCAAGACGAAGTAGCAAATGGAGTGCTTCTTATGCAGTAAAGTCTATGTCTCGGGGTTTTGCAAGGACTTCGCACAATTTGCAGGACCCCTACGTGAATTCGTTCTCGAGAAGCGATCGAGCTCTCGGACAAACATTTACGCTGCTTCACTGAACTCAAGCGTAGCTTGACTCTTCCACTCTTCCAGATTGCTTCCACGATCTCGCGTTTTAAGCCCCTTATAATGGCTCTAGCAAGCAAATTTGGACAGCTTTACTCTCGAATTCTGGATTGTGTGATAAGTGCATCGGCCATGGTGTTACTTCTACTAAAATTCAACTCCAACAAAGACTCTTTGAGTCATCGTGCTTCTCTGCGGTCCGTAGTTCTTGCGTCTGAATCATCTCAATACTTTTGTGATACGTTTGACCGTGGATGGTCGGTCGAGAAAATACACACGCCATACTTTCAGAGCATGCACGGTTGTAAGTAGCTCTTACTCACGAACAGGGTTATCTAAGTCGGCTTGCTTTATTTTACGACCAGTAAACGCAATCGGATGCTCCAGCGTTCCCTCCTTTCCCCCGATTGCAAAATTTGAGGCATACATTTTAACATACACGAACAAGGGTAAAGCTGCTTGATTCGAAAAGACGAGGTATAAGTTAAATAGGATCCTACAGTATATCACCAAGAAGCTTGGAAAAGGAGATGGTGTGCCAAAGTAATCTGTGTAGGATCATGTTTTGCATCACCAAACAGGCGAAGATGAGACTTTACGACTGTATATTCTAGACGACGAAGACCTGAAATATTGCGCAATCTGTGAAAACAACGATTCGGTATCGGCAGGCCACCATGGATTTTACAAGGCCTATCTGACCGTCCGTCAAAATGACTACTGGCCAAAAATGACGAATATCCAGCGCTACGCCAACACTTGTGAAATGTGTCAGCGCAACGAGGCTCGGAAAAGCCACCAGGACTCTGAGTACTCCACGAGGCAGACGGGTCGACATCTCAATAAACTTCATCGTGTCTTTATAGGAGACCAAAAGTGGTTTCAACGAAGTACTGGTCGCTTAACAAAAAGAGCTATGTTTATCGCTACGTAGACAACGAACGATATTGCAGATATCGCAAAGGACTTCATAGAAAAATACATAAAGGTTCATGGCATACAAAAGGTCATTGTATCCGACTGAGACACCAACTTTAAAACTAAACTATGGCGAATAAACGTGTCTGCTATGGGATTGCAACATATTTTGGCTTCAGCTTCGATGCCGCAGACAGATGGTCAAACGAAAAGAGCTGACCAATTTGTTGGAGATTATCTCCGAGGTATCGCCAACCCAGCACAGAATGACTGGTGCATTTGGCTGGGATAGCCTTTAATCGACGCGTTTACTCTACGATTCGAATGTCACCGTTCAACGCGAATCAAGGATGCCTTCTTTATTTGCCGAATGAAGCGGCATCAGATCCAGAATTTCCCAAGCATAAAATGCCAGCACAAACGTTTTTTCTACATCAAGAAATTTTACTTAAGGTCACGCAAGGCCGAATGAGCAGAGAATACGGACGTATGAAATATTATATCTACAAGAATAGACTTGACCACGGTTCATTCTCCTTGAAGGGATTAAAGCTGCATCCAGTGTTCCACACTTCACTGCTGAAGCTGTATCGCATGGACCCCAAGCGCCGGCAAATATTGAATAGGTCATGTTTACCAATGGCTCGAGGGACAACTCGTTGAAGTCGTCATTGGGCACCGTAAGAACAAGGGAAACCTAAAGTAGAAGTTTAATGGCTTGGTGAAAAGGCCACTTATGAGCCCGTGGTAAACCTAAAGCAGATTTTTGAGCTCATCGACCTCTATTGGGAATCCAAAGAAATGAGCCCTATCGTCTAATATAAGCAATTTCTTTGAAAAGGGTGGTCAACTGATGTAACTGTCGTCACCGGCAGGTTTGCCGGTAGCGATTCTTACGCCATATAACTACAGTATTCCCAAAATACTATTATCCATAGTTTCAAATTTTTTAGACCAGAAGCAAGGACCAGGTGTTGATTGCTTATTGCAAATTGAGAAGTAATGTATAATGAACATCTCAACCAGTTTCTGTCTTGTTACAGCTGAATTGGTGGCTCTCAGCCATATACTGCTACCATTACCATTTTTTTTACTCCGTCTGTTGAATATTTCACTTCATGAACCATTTTCAAAAAAACTCATAAAGATTATGCAACACTCCTCTTCCTTCACCGACTTTACTCCGCTCGCCGCCCAAGCCTCGTCCGACGACCGATCTTCAAAGAAGCTTCCTCCGCAACTGGGTTAAAAAGTTGTTCTGAACTTCTGCTCAACACAAAGCGAGAAATTTTATATTTGATGGTTGTTGTACATCACTTTTGGAAATGAGAGCAAAATGGCTACAGCTCTGATCCAAAGCGGCCGTTTACGCAAAACGGCGTCCAAAGAGCTCAAGCGCTCTCTTATCCGGTTTGTCGAGCTAGAAGCTGATAGTACACAAGCAAAAGTACTGCACCTGAGCATTCACTTCTTCGGCAAACAATATATAATAATATATGTACGACTCAGAGCAGATTTTTCTCCTGCAAATTTAAGATTCGCTGACGCTCACACTTTGCAAGGGAATTGCCGCCTTTCACAAATTCGTTTATATTTTGGGAAGTGGGCACTGAGGATGCAATCATTGCAGCATACAAACTGAAGCTCATGATACAAAATACACAATTTGTCCCTCTGAGATGATCTTCGCCTTGCTGGATTGTAACGCACCACAGCAGACGGTGCAGAGCTGAAATTCGGACTGCTCGGCTATATTTGTGTGCTGCCAAAATCGATACCGCGTCTTGGCGATTGTCTAGTTCCATCTATAAATTTTCTTGCAGGACACATAATTGGCCATGTAATTGAAATGCATGTGCATTAAATAGTTTGACTATGCAATCGGTCAGGTGATTTTGCTGCAATTTCAGAGCGTTTGCAACGTCAACACAGTCGGCGATGATAGCGCTCAGAGCTACCGACGGCTCAACGCCACGGTCAGAGCTGAGTCCAGACCATACTTTAGCACTAGCATCAAACATCGACATCATTTGACATAGGGTTTGCAAGCCAGCGTATATATGGTATACAAGGTCCATCGAAGTCAAGAGATGGACACGTTTGCGGCTACCCCAACAACAGATCTCTTCAGCTTAATCCTATTGTAAGGGTTGTCGATCTTCCGAACAGGAAGGTCGTAGAGCAAAATATAACACGCTACCTCATTCATGGTTTTTTTACAGCAAACAAGCCAAAGCCGAAATAGATTTCCCTTTAAAAATGAGCGGATCCGCCAGTGCGCACGCGTCGGTCTTCACCGTGAATGACCTCGTGGGGACGGGCAAAAACTGTTTTTTGGCGGAGCTGTACTTAAAAAACTGCGAGATCATTTCGCTGTTGCCAATTTTAATGGGGGCTCGTGATGAGGTACTTGGTAACAATGAGAAGATCCGAACAGCGAAGTCGCGATCGACATGGTTTTCGTAAAGAGCACGAAATTTAAGTTCCTTTGCAGACTTAAGCAAGACAATGTAATTGTCGCACGTGGATTCAGCTAAAGCCTGCAGGGCTAGCATGCGGTCGTTCTGCATGGACCCGCCTGCTAGTAAAGTAAATTCCAGAGCATTCTGGATAAGCTGCCGATTTGATGCTTTTTTTGTGTATACGGAATTGGCATATGAGAGCGTTCGACGCGATTGCTGCTTTTTTTCTTGGTGTTGCAATGCCGATTCCCGCACTTGTTGCAACTTCTGTAGCTTCTTTTGTCGGAGCTCCTTGAGCCTTAGTTCGCGAGACTTATCAGCCGTCGTGACGTTATTCTCTATGGCGACAAATGCTGCGACAGGAGCTGATAAAGGCGCGACTGATTTTTGTTGCAAATTTGAAAAGTCATGGTGACTGGATGATATACCATGAGGCGTTTGAACGGATTCATCGCTGGCATGATTCGATCCAGTGGAAGTGGGACTCTGCTCGATATTTAAAGTTTCATATGTAGCTGAAGCGATTTGAGGCCGAATTGGTACGCGCCCAGAAATAGTAAATGGAGTAGCAGAGGCAAGTTCTGAAGCCAGCACGTCATCATCTTTACTTATGGCGTGTAAAGTAGCATTGCGATCCGTATTGTAGCTTGTACGGGTGCTCGCCCACATCATCTGTATCAACATTTCATCCTCACCCTCCGCATGATTACTAGCTATTAGGCTCGCAGACTTGGCTGTCACTTGAGGTTGTACAAGCTGAGGCTCAACAAAGCCACTTCCAGTTAAGGTGACAGAACTTGTACTTATAGGTCGTTTTTGTCGGTCCAGCCTCACTGACTCATTTTCACAACGTTGACTTAAAACTGGTGGCAACATAGCGGGTAACATCGCTTGTGTTGCAGTACAAACCACACCGGACTTTTTAAGCTCGTGCGACTCTAACAATAGAGAAGCTGAGGCTACGTTATCTTCATCAGTCCTAAGGGAAAAAGATTGGCTTTCAATCTCCTCAAAGTCTTCGGTAAAAAGTCTGGCAATAAAGTCTGTATGACTCTCAGAAAGAGACGCTTTTATGCGAGGTTGCACCTTCGAACCTCGATCGACCAATATAACATTTGCATTCGTGTCAGATCCATTTTTTGCGATTGATAGCGAATGTTCTTCGTCAATGGATAGTTGCATTGGACCAGGTTGAGGTGTTTCGGCCATAACTAGTTTTCTCGACTTCAGCTCTTCACTGCAGACTTTTTCTATTGTGACATTCATCTCTTCTCTTTGGTTCCCTGATCGAAAGTGTTTTAACTTGTCTTGCGAAATCATTCGACGTGGGTCGTGGATGCATGCAAATCGCCCATAATAATCTGCATTTTGCCTTCGACGAGTTTGCTGCTCTTTCTGCCGGTCCATCATCTCTTCGCGCTCGAGTACTGTAGCGGTGTACTCAAGCTCCCACCAGATTCTTGACCCAAGCTTATCCCTGTAATTGACTCTTGGCCTCGGCTTTTGCACTGATGATGTAGCTTCATCTTGTGTGGGCGACTGAGAGCGCAAAGCGAAGTCGACCACAGCCACTTGCGGAGCGGAAACAGAACCCTCATCGCTATTAAGCACGCAGCTATCAGATACATGTACTGCATCAGCGCTGTTTTTCGTCTCGTTTGTACGATCACCGATTACGTTCTCAATAATTACACCATCGATGTTTAATCCCTCGTCCAGTGATCGACAATTGTCAGTTTTTGAATCGTTGCAATTCTCAAGTTGACTAGTTCTAGACGCAAAGTCTTTATGAGGAGATGCTAGCTTTGTCTGACGGGACAATTGTACACAGTCTTCATTTTGTCTTGTCTGAGCTTCGTCGTATCCAAGCATATTTTTAACTGTAAGCTCAACTTTAAAATCACCGTCATCATGAAGCTGGCCATGCTGTTCGGAGTTTTCTTGTTCATTTCGACAACTCAAGTAACATGGCTCATCTATAACCCCTTCTTGCTCATCCACTATATCCTCACGCAATACAATAGCAGTTAAATCTTTCATTTGTTCCAAATCAACATCAAAATCTCGAGCTCGCAGATGCTTCTTCCTAACCACCTTGCCATCATAGCTTCGCCACGTGAGCCCATACACTTCAAGGTTTGACCCTGTAGCTGCCTCAAGACAGTTCTTTTTGGAGACGGTCGAAAGGTTTGCAAGTGAGGAGGATACGACCGTTCGTCTAGGTCGTGATGTTTGGTGCTGATAAGTTTCGGAAACATCACCATCGTCTGCACAATTGACATACACGGATTTGCCCTCCGAAGCAACGACAGCTTCATCTCGTTTAATTCCGACAGCAACATCATAAAAACGTGTTTCTGCTTGTTCACTAGACGCCCGTTGCAAATCCATTAAATTTCTCTGCTGCATGCCAAACGAAAATATTGACGGGGCCAAATATTTCTTCGTGTGCGTAACATCAGGATAACCAGCAAAGTGAGAAGACTGGGAAAGAAGGTTATTATCATCGTCCTCCCGTTGTGTCGGATCTACATCACCAGTACTATCAACCGGCTTGAAAGTACATTGGGCTCCATTCTGATTGTCAGAATTAACACATGTTCTTCTTTCGGTCGTAAAATCAACCAAATCTGGCTTAATGGTATCAATAACTGACAGGTTTGGAATAAAATCGTTTGTACTACCTTTAAATGCTGTAATGCTTTCTCCAATTCCCTGGTTCTGTGAATGCTCTTGCGAGACACTAGATTGATTCGTGCCACACTCTTCTTTTTGTTGGTTTTGTGACTTTGAACCCATAACAACTGCCCAAACGTTGTATGATGCTCCATCCTCGCGCAATACTGGCAGTTCGTCGTACATTTTTTCAATTAAACTGCTTGCACTCTTCACAACTTTCACGCGCCCGGGACACACATAAAGTAATATCTGACGCTTTTTTCTACTGCCCACGATGCACGTGCTCTTTGGGGAAAACCAAATCACAGCTTGCCCACCAGCCGACAGTTGTGACGACACCGACAACACGACACAGATGTTCAATGTACTCGTTGCCGTTCGGTCTTGTAATTCTTCCATTTCTATAGTCAACGTATCCGCAACTATTCCTTCGAAATCCCACGTCAAATCAGCGACATAAAGATTTGCTAAAGGAGACTGTCGGCACAATTTGATGTCGTGCTCAATTTGCAGCTCCATCAGAAGCCTTCGAATGTCAATGGGAGTACTCATTTCTGATCGTTTTGCCTCTTGTCCGCATTTGTGTGCTTCGACAACCATTGGCGCCAGCACAGACTTCGTAAAGGTCTCTTGTACAGTCGCTGTGGAGCAAAGCAAACGAGCAGCAAAATACAAACACGATGCGAGCGAGGCTATCTGCGTTGATTCCTTCTTCCTATTCATGCCTATGATATATAACAACAATTCGAGTCAACAGCCGCAGCAACGAAACAATTCGTACTCGGTAACTCAAGTATTTATATGCACCATTTAAGCGTTGCGACACAATTTTCCAAATTTAATTTTGGTCCAACTTTTCAACCTGAGCTGCTAGTCTCTCGTTTTTCTCGCACTCCTTTTGGAACTTGCGGATCGCATTCACGTACAGTTGCTCCTGTTCAAGCAAAAACTGGTATTTCCCGTCCAGCGTCTCCACGTTAGCTTGGTGGTTATTCCGAGCACTCTGCTGCTTCGCCATGATACTTTGTACATTTTGGATGATGTTTTCGATCTGCATAAAAAAGGCTTGTGTAGCCGTCTTGGAGGCCATGGCAACGTCAATGTTTTCGCTAATGCTGTGAATAAGCGAGACTTCCTTCTCTAGGTATTCATGTGTAGTTTTAAGAGTATTGTACACGCAGTAATACTTGCGTGTTTCATCCAGTGTCAACGCTACTTCGTTGTAAAGCTCGAGGAATCGCTTTTCGTATTGCACAAGCTCAATACGTGTGGGAATTTCATCGATCTGCTTCATCTTAACATGCAGCGCTCGACCCTGCTTGGCCGCTTCGATTCTCACATCCTTGTGTTTCTCAGCCATCTGAGCATGCGATTGCTTAATTTTAGCAAGACGCAACGCGCCGGCACCTCGGATGCTGGCATCTTCTGTTACGTTAAGTCTTAGCTTCTCAATGCGTTTTTTTAGCGCTTCAAGCTCCACACGACAACTATTCCGTACTTCATTCTTCTCACGCTTAAGCGCCTCATTTTTTATTACGAGATGACTTAATTCCACCACGTGCGCTTGAGATTTTTCATCGTTTGGTGTCTCATCTACCGCTTCCGCTATATCGTCCTTTAGCTTTGAGAGAGCTTCATCTAGCGCTGCAGCTTGAGTCTTGTTCTCCTTAATCTTCGTGTTTAAATATTTCTTTTCTTGAACAAATCGTCGTACCTGGACATCATGTTCCTTCAATCGCGCTCGCAGCAAGTGCGATGGAGACTGTATACTAGATTCAATTCGACCTCGAAGGCTGTCCTGCTTATCATTAGGAACCGAAATTACGTGCTGCAAAATCTCCGTCTCGCGCTCTCGGCGTTGACTGACAAGCATCTGTTGTTCCTCAATCGCCTGTTTCATCGCCTTAAGGTATCGTCGATTGAACTCGACAGCTTGTAAACCATTCGTCTTTCTTCCCAAAGATCTCATCCACCGTCCCCGATACTTCAATGTTCCGGTTGTAGCAATCTCTGCAGCTTGACTTGCAATCTGCGCCATAATGTCCGCATGGGTGACTCCTTTCTCCTTCGTCTCCATCGACAGCTCTGGCTCGTCAACGACATCAGTTGCTCTTTCGCCATATTCGAGTAAGCACCGCTGAATAAGAGCATCCTCACAATCCTCTCCTTCTTCCTCTGCTGCAATATACTGCCACCGCCTCTTAGGTGCAAAGGCATCTAGCACTATCCCGACCTCTTTCGTTAGCGATGTAGCATGTTGACTTTCATTTTGTGGGCACAACGCCTTCAGGTACGCTCTTCCATGCCGAATTTCTTCCAAATGCGGAACGTCTTGTCCTTCACGAATCAACCATAAAACGAGTTTGTGAACTGTTTCAATGTCTCCAAAGTCTTGAAGCAGCAATTGATGCGGCTGAATCGCCACAGGACAGGAAATATGTAGAGCCTCGATACAACGGAGCACCTCCTGTGCCAGCCCCAGTCGAGACTTCATTTTGGTGTGGGACTGATACAGCAAGTCCCACTGAACTCTCTCCTGCTCGGCATTTTCTCTTTTAACAATGCGTTGTAATAGCCACGCAATACCACACAGCACGCGGTCAAAGGCGCTATACGAGTTTCTTTGCGCCTTGAAGAACCCCGCGCTTTCTAAAGCTTGAAGTATGCACTCAAGATTGGTAGTGGCTTCCGAGCCGTACTTATCCGCAAGTTCATATGCGTCGGAAAGGGTTGTCGAAGCTTTGAGCGCGGGCAATGAGTTGAACATACTGCACGCGGATATGAAATGTGATTCTTAGGTGCGCTTATAAGTTGCTGCAGAGATTTTTCAGAGCGGTGTTGCATAGTCAGTTCATTATTTGACAAAATTAGTAGCCACATGTCGGACGTGACGCCTCCCGTTGCTCGCTTGCGCACTATCCTGAGCCAAATCTCAGCCGGTGGTCAGCCCGCCCCGATTTTAACGTCATCAACTCCCTCCACGCCTTTGGCTCTAAGTCCCGCCACCCGCTGGAATGGTTGGGGCTATCAGGATACAAAGCTCTTTGTCAACGCGAACAAAGTGATCGAGATATCGGGTGCCCGCTATGCTGAAGTGTTTGCGAATGCGCCAAATCGCACGTTCCCAAATCTCCTACCTTGGGCCGCAAGGCGTATTGGACTGGATCCCGAGCGTCAAAGTCTGCCCTGCGTCACTTGCCCCGAGGATTTGCGACTAAAGAACCAACTGCACGAAGGCGGAGAAACGTACAAACGTCTCTTACAGCTCTTACACCTGGCAAGCGAGGAATTCGGCTTGAAATTTAGTACCACAATTGAAGAGCGCGTGCGTCATGGCTATGGACAAACGTGTGAAGATGTTTTCAGACTTCGCCATGTGCGCGATGTTGATCGAATTCCAGATGCTGTGATGTGGCCCTTAAGTCATCATCAAGTCGAGCTTTTAGTCAACGAAGTGACGCAAAATTTTGCAAAACATGTGTGTATAATTCCTTATGGGGGAGGCACGAATGTCACGAGTGCTCTAGAGTGCGACCCAAAAGAGCGACGTGCCATCATGTCGCTAGATTTAAGCGAGATGCGACAAATTGTGAGCGTAGACAGAGAGAATATGACGGCAGTTGTGGAAGCAGGTATTACAGGACTAGATCTGCATGAACGGCTGCGTCATCGTGGACTCACTCTAGGACATGAGCCGGACTCTTGGGAATTTTCAACATTAGGCGGGTGGATAGCGACACGTGCGTCAGGCATGAAGAAGAATGTGTACGGAAATATTGAAGATTTGGTAGTGAACATTACGACAGTGACACCGCAGGGCACGATGCAGCGCGCTGCCAATGCGCCTCGTGCTGCAATGGGACCTGACATGAACAACGCTATGATGGGCTCGGAGGGGATATTTGGAGTGCACACTTTAGTCACGCTACGCCTTCGCGAATTTCCGAGGGTGCAAGTATACGACTCTTTCCTTTTTCCTAGTCTTGGTCATGGATTGGCAGCTTTGAAGGATATTACGCGCTTTGGGTGCGTGCCTGCGTCCCTTCGTCTGCTGGACAACACGCAGTTCCAATTGGGTCAAGCTCTTAAGACGTCGTCAACAACCTACAAGTTTACCTCCGAAGTTATTGACTTTGCAAAAAAGACATACGTGACAAAATTTTGTGGCTTCGATGTGAATGAAATGTGTGCAGCGACTGCTTTGCTGGAAGGAAGCAGTCAGCAGAAGGTGAATGAGCAACAAAAACGCATTCAAGCCATTGTCAAGCGTCACGATGGTATGGTAAGTGGAGAGGAAAATGGCAAGCGAGGTTACTTTTTCACGTACATTATCGCGTACTTGCGGGACTTTGCGCTGGACTATTACTTTATGAGTGAATCCTTTGAGACGTCGGTTCCTTGGACAAACGCGCGTCAACTTGTGATCGACATCAAGCTGGCTATTAAATCTGTAGCTGCGAAGCGGAACGTTAAAGTCCCACCACTCATTGCCTGTCGTATTTCGCAAGTATACGACACGGGCGTCTGTGTTTACGTGTACTATGGCATCAATTACTTTGGCATCGATGAGCCCATGTCGCTTTTTCGAGAAACGGAGCTCGCTGCTGTAGACGCCATTGTGCGCAATGGTGGTGCACTGTCACATCACCATGGTGTTGGCAAGCATCGTCTTGCCTGGTTGCCGGCAGCAATCTCACCTCCGGCGATTGCTGCTATTCAGGGGATTAAAAGTGCTTTGGACCCTACAAATGTGTTTGCAGTGACTAATTTGCAGTCAATCAAGAACCTCGATGGGGAAAAGCATGAAGCTTCACTAGGATAAATGTCTCTATCGGTCGATATCGACAATTTTTGCGCGTTATTGTAGATATAGGGTCAGATTGCTGATTACAACGATGAAACTAACAACTAGCAGCTTACGCTGAATACACTACCTCGACGATCATTGATTAATCAAGGGGTATAACAATCGGTAAGGGAGAACGCTTTAATTAAACTGGCTTGACAAAAGACGAGAAATTCGTGTTCACTAAACAATATACTCGTCACTGCCTCGATTTTTTTTTTAAGGTGTGGACAATTAAATGCGTTACAAATTTGTAATGCGGCAATGCAAATGCTCACCAAAACATCTCTTTTGATTTCGCAAATGAAGCAAACATTAATTATGTTTTCCACTTGCTTATAAATTTGTAGGTGTCCTGCTCCTCGTTTTATAAGAAAAGAAAAAGCACGAAATTTTCCAGCCAAGCGAAGCCAGTAAAAATGAACTTCCGCTTTTGCACTGGCGAAGAGCAGCACACCTTTATAGATCGAATTTCTTAAGAAAAGTTTAAAAAGTTCCTGTGTTCGCATTTGTAAAACCACACGTCGATCCGAAAATTAACACTAGTTTGGTGAATGTTGCACAGATTAGTATCTCAGCTTAATGAGCTGGCAGTCCAAATACCTTTACATTTGAAACGTGACTTAATCTGCAATGTTCTGTTGCAAGGTTACGATCGCCCAAATTTTAATGTAAACGTACACAGCTAAATTAAGTACACTGGGTCTTCGTTACTCATTGCTCGAAATTCCCGCAATCGCTTGATGAAGTTAAATAGCGAAGCGTTGCACTTCACATTCTCTAGATGCATTTCGTGTGACTTCAGAAGCTCCACACAGCCTTTCGTGGACGTACTTTGCATACACTCCATCAATGACTGGTAATATTCTTCCTCGTAAACGCTTCGGGACAGCAATCGCTGCACAGGGGATCGACGCAGGCGTTCCAAAAAGCCAAACCAATCAGCCAAATCACTCGGTGCCAACCTCAATTGTAAGTCTTCTGGTACGTTCAATTTGGTACCATCCAACCAAATTGTAAGTACATAGCGCTCGGCATAAGATGGCAAGACCCGATGCAACATTAGATCGCTCTGGAATAGCACCACGCGGTCCATTTTTGGTGCCACAGTCACAGATTGTTGCAAAAAGGGGAAAAGCTGAACCTCACCTCCGTCGCTTTTTTTCCAATCTTCATTCAGATAAAGTAAGCACGTCACTTTTCTCTTGTTAGGAATCCCAGGATTGTCGTAATGACATGGGAAACAACCTCCATGGCCAGCATTGCGTTGCAGCTTTAAGGTTCTATCCATAGTGCGAAACTGCAGCTCATATTGCGGTAAATGGTTTGTCAACGCTTGCGGGATCTCCGTCGAGTTGAACAACGCGTCAAGCTCGGGCACTTTTGAGCGCAATGACGAGTCATGTAGATCTATCTCAAAAATATGAGGCTTGACAAAGTAAAATACTTGGTGATTTTCGTCCGTACCCTTTTGTGTAAGTGCAAATTGCGTCTTGTTCGGCTTGAAATGGCCGTTGGCGTTGAGCCACTGCATCTCCTCGAGCAACGCACAGGCCCAGTTGTGGCCAAAACAATCGTCAATAACTACATATCCCTTCTCATTGAGATGCTCACACGCCACTTTGGAAATTTTGTCATGCAGACGCCCATAGTCGCGCGTAAACGGCCTTTTGTAGACGCCTGGATAATTGGAGCTCATGACTGAGAGATTGTCAGCGCAAATTGACATTGGAAAAGTTTCAAATGCAAAATGACAAGAGCTGTAGGTCTATTTATGCGGCATAAAAGAGACAGAATAGCGTATTTTATACTACAGTTGAGTGATTGTCGTGGGGTCAGCGCCTTCAAAAGCGATGCGATAGATGGCCGAGAAGAGCGGAAACTGATCAATGGCATCGTGTGCCTTAAGGATCGCGAACACTTCCTTAGACGTTAGCGTGCCTTGTAGCATCTGGCCATTGAGCATAGTTTTCTCAAGCTCATCCCAAGTGATTTTCTGTGTCACAAACGCCTCGGCGCACTTGCGGTTGCGACCGCCGAAACACGTGGTGATTAAATCAGCAATGCCACAGCTTTCAAAAAAAGTGTCTTCCTTGACTCCTTTAAAAAATTTGAAGCAAAACTTCTTCATTTCGCACAGACCAATGCGAATAATGGCAGCCTTGGTGTTGCCGCCGTACTTGAGGCCGTCACAGAAGCCGGCACCGAGAGCCACGACATTTTTCAACGCGCCACACATTTCCACACCGTTTGGGTCCAATGCCACGTCTACACGAAAGGTAGAAGTGTTGAATAACTCACGCAAAATAGCGCCGTGGCGCAAGTCGGAGCAGCCGAGCGTGGACTCGCAGAAGTCGCCAGCCGCCACTTCGTTGGCTACATTGGCGCCCATGAGGACACTACAGTCAATGTCCAAGCCCTTTCGGATGAGATCGGACACCAAAACGACTCCATTTTTATCAAAATCGATACCTTTGATAAGTGACACGGCCAGTGCGCCCTCCCTCACACCTTGCTCTTTAATAGAGACCAGCATACGCCCGAGAAATTGGTGCGGTACACAAAAAATAAGGATGTCAGCGTTGCGCACAGCCTCGAGAAGATCGGGCACTGCGATGATGTTCTTTGGCAACTTGTAGCCCGGAAGGTACTTGACGTTCTCGTTCTCCGAGTTGATAATTTCCGTGAGCTTGCGGCCGTCAACTTGCTCCTCAAAGACCCACATGTTAATGTCACGCTCGAACTCGGGCAAATTCGCTGTATTCTCTCCGATAATGCGCGCAATGGCCGAACCCCAATTGCCGGAGCCTACGAGGCAAACTTTGTGCGGCATGGCTATGTTGAAGCAGTGTTTGACGTGTGCGTAGTTGAGTGCAAATACAGAAGTGAACTTCGTGAACAATGCTGACGTCACCAATGTATCTGCCATAAAAATTCTAAGTCCGGCTTCTATGTCCTAAATTATATTTTAAATGTGTGCTAAACCTTCTAAAGACTATTTAATATTTTGCCACCTGAAAGATAAATGTAGACATATAAAGAATTGTAGGAAGGGCCACGACAGTCTGATACTGTATTCCATTGCACGCGTCAAATTCTTAGGACCGACGACAGTGAATGGTAAGATCTAATTTCTTTCTCTACGCCTCCTCGAGGCAAGGTGCAGTGCGAATCCGTCACAACCATTAGTCTGTTTGGTAAATTTCACTTCACGTAAGCACAAAACCTATTTAACCCTTGATATGAGTCCGAATTTCATAAAACCATCATCCTGCTTCTGACGAACAACGCACTGCTCAAAAGACTTGCCAATTTATTGGCTGCTTGCATTTGCAGCCCTCGCTGCTGCCGTAGCAAAAGTTCAACGGTAGCACTTAAGCTACCACTCATGGCTTTAAAGGAAGAATAGTAAGTTTCTTTTTTATGAAGAATATGCCGAAATGGTCACTAAGGCGGCTTTGATGATGGATAATCAGGTGCGTATGGCGGTGATACTCTCTAATCTGGTTTGTTCACTCGTTAAAGTTACCCTACCGAAGTTTTTTGTCATTGAAATCAAGAAGAAATCGCGAAGAGCGGCGCTTTTTTCAGCAAATGAGTTCCTCCAGCGCTCACGCATCATTTCCTTTTAAGCAAAGAAGACTTGAGCTTCACGAACAGGTTAATGAAATAAAGGGGCTGATAGGTTTCATCACCGTAACACCATTTCTTGAACAAGTCAAGGTGAATATGTTCATGTACGATCCAAGAAAAGGAGTTCAGCGCAGATTGCAAGTACTCTAGAAGCTATTTGAGCCGCTACTTAAATGGAGAACAGCCACAGACAAGCGCACCCCTCCGAAATGACGTAAGTAGGCAATATAACGTCCGAAAGGATCCCAATCAAGGCGTCCGTGGGCCCGCTGACTCAGATAGAGCTTTAATGGAGCCAAGCAAAGCAATATACGCTGTTTAAGTTACAATAAGCAAGGACACATGATCCTTGCAGTGCCCGATGAAGGTAATCTTGGTCTCGCCTAAAGACTTTTGAAGGGACGCTAACAAAAACCACACCCTTACATCGAAAAACGTTGGATGTCAGTGTCCTTCGAAAATAGTCTTAGTCCTCATAAAGGGCGTTTTACTGATGCACATTACGGGAGCTTAGCCTCTTTGAGCTTGACAGCTCTCACAGGATAAATTGACAGCTTTATACTGCTGGCTGTACAGGTAAGCGTACGGGGCTCAAAAATATCTATTTTGAGTCTCGATATCCTTTGTTGTGTCGCGAACTTTGCACGCCGACAAATCATTGAAGCCAATAGTCAGGGTGAAGCATCAAAAGAAAAAGTGGAAAAAGTCAATTAAGTTTAAATGGCAGATGGAACAGCTCTAGGTAGAAATAGACCTGGTTGTGGAGTTTGAAATTATGACAGCATGCTGTGGCTACCTGAGCACTTGATCAATTTGTGAATGAAGGGCCAAAGCGCCAGCCACCTAATCCCACGTAAAAGGGCTTTATGCGACAAGGTTATGCCCCTGCTTTGAATCCTAGCTTTGTACACGTCCGCGATAAATTGGGGAGGTATCGAAGGCACTGTTATTTCTTTGAGACAGACGTGATAATGTATTTAGATTATTTTTCTATTGCATCTCAAATATGGTTGACAAATGTACAAGCAGTTGAGTCACCAATTGCGGAAAATTAAGTTCTGCCAGCGTATATCATAGGTCTGCAGAACTCCATAGATAAACTTGAGCCATAAATGAAAACAGATTAGGTCCGCTTATACAGAGTAAAGACGTGCTACGAAATCGATCTGCGGGACCTTTTGTCTTGGTTGAGAAAGATATTTTGCTTCCAGGTATACTAATGTACGCTTCAATAGACACAGGCAAAAGTGCCAGAAGTATTGAGCCTCAAATATCTTAAAGCTACTTAGTCTTAGCTGAAGTAAAGGCTAAAAATGTCTCAGATTTGGTGACCCTATCGATCAGAAATCCTTTAATATCCGAAAATGTCTTGAGTCATTGTTGTAAACAACAGATGACTCGTCATGGCCCAAAGGTTAAAGACCAGGTATACTCTTTATCTTGGAGGTGGTATTAAAAGACCCATCATCAAAGCTCTCACAAGATAGAGAAGTAAGGCATGAATTTTTTTGTGCCAGGCACAAAGTACTGTGTCACGAGGCAATTGCGAAAAGAGTAGATTCCTTCTTCGCCAAACAGTCAACATTTGAAAATTGTCACAGAAGTCATTATTTTTAGCACTTGTACCCAATTTTCTGTGCTCAAGAATCAAATTTAAGGAGGCGACTGGCTCATGCTTACGTCGAAAGTGTGCACAAACGCCTGTTTCAAGGGGTAGTGATGCCTAATCACATATATAAGTGCACGTTTACATTGCACTGTTCGCTACTACGCATCCAAATGAAGGTGTCGGATGTATTCCTCACGGCGCTAAGTATGCCTAGCGACATTCTATGGAATGCGACAAGGGCTAATAAAAGCTTCGGCGTCGTTTGCTTGTTTTGTCACACAGTTGTTTCGAGCTATATGGGCTTTTGTGATCATGAGGGTCAATGAACTTCATGCTAACATCAATAAATGAGTTTTTGCGGTGGAGGAGATAGAAATGCTCTAAAGTGGAAACTGCCTTGGCTTGGCCCTACAGCACTTACCTATAAAAATTTGAGCCAATTATCTGCACAAGTTGAAAGCTGTTTAGTCGTCCTGCAAAGCCTTATTCGATTCATTTAAAATAAACATTGAGCGGTGCTGAGAATTTCAAAATCCGGATGCTTTTAATAGATTTCTGTCCACGTACCCGAATGGAGCTGCCCCGCTTGCTGATTACGCACCAGTAAAGTCTCGAGCGCATCTTCTTGGCCCGAAGCCGTTTGTGGGCGGTTCAGTCCAAGCATCTTGTAATGACGGCGATTTATATGTCGCACTACTCGCAAAGAACGGGAAAATGGTCGTTATCCTTCACAGAGTATACCATTCGTATCAAATACAAACCTGCAAAACTTATAGTGCTTTCAGACGTGCTTTTGCGCAGGACCGATTATGTGTTAGGCAGCACAAGCAGAATGATAAGATTTGGTGGACGATTTGTTCGTCAAGCATACGACTTAGATGCCAATCTATACTTTTCTTTGCGGGCAGGCATTTTCTGCACTACGGAGTAAATCCAATCAAATTAACCCGAGTCATCACTTCGAGCGACGAAGCATACAGTACAATTCATCTATGGAGGCACATGATGCTCTCATTTAAGGTCACTTGAGTCGAGATAAAAAAATATTCGGCCTCCACAACAAGTTTAGGGTTAAGGTCGAGAAAAAAGTAGACTTTACAGCAAAGTGGGCGAATTATGCAAGCATCGGTGGGACCTGCCATAAAGTCAAACCTACGACTCACAAGTCGGATCCTAAACAAAGCTGCCAGTAACGACTGACTGCTGGAGGTCTTAAGCCTCAATTTATCATTGGCTCGCCAAAGGTCAAAGGTACTGCGGTCATAGTGATGCTTGTGTGCCGCCTGAGCTAAGTGGTGCATTTGACATAGCCAGAATTGTTGGGCAACAAATAGCAAAAAAAAGTATAAATAAGATTTGTAGCTTAAATAAGTTTTTAGCTCAATTGTGTCGAATACGATGCTGCGGTTTACTGGTGCTACTTTGCAAACGCTATTTATACTGTTGGCTGTTGCCAACAGCATACCATCCTCAGACAGATGGTCAGATGATAAAGGCGAATTGCGCGCTCGAGGACACAATGAGCAGGTTGTGTGCTGAGGTTTCACATTCATGAGCCGATAAGTTCTCTTGATGATTATATTGCACAAAAACATGCAATATACGTACATTCGGCTTTTTCGTAAATGGAGACACCCTGAAATTCCGCTATTTCTCTGAAGCGCGAAGGCTCAAGGGGTAAATGGAGGAAAAGTCCGCGATACTTTTTGTACCAGGTCTTAGATGTAAGATCAGTTTACAACCACTTAACTTCGTAAAAAGTCGACTTCATATAATCAGTAGATCAAAAGATGCGATTGCATCCGCCCACGACCGACACAATAGATTCTTGGATAGAGACCAGAGAGGAAAATTGAATGGTTGAATGAATGGTGCTATATACAAAATTCCACCGCTAACTAAGCATAAGCTTGGCATCTTGGAGCAAAACATATATTATTTTATTAGACGTCTCACGTTTTTGTAAGGGCTAGGTTAGAGCGCACCATAAATTGTCCCAATATGATGTCGAGACAACCACCACTTTAGTATTTCTAAAGAGCTGTCAAGGTGTATAAAGCAGATCAGCGTACTGTTCGGCATTTAAGCAGTTATGATACTTGTTCATCGGACTTGCTGCTCACAGTGAATAGACCTGTAACGGGCGGGCAACTTGCGTCTATACCCGGCGCTGGTGATTCACATAGTTCTTCGTTCACTGCATCGGTGACTTCGGCTTCAATGACACATTCGTTCGAATCCCGACGATTGTTTTTTTGTCTTTGTCTTTGACTTCAACTTCATTTTACTGATGCCCAACATCGAGTCCTATACAGCGAAGACATTCTACGTTGGGTATTCGCCCCCCAGAGAGAACTTCACATAGCCGATACGTCGGGCGACAAGTTCCTTTGATAGAAAAAGCATTTTGACAGTATTGCTGTCATTTCGAGGCCTTTTTGCAGCTCTTGCGACGATCCAGGCGAGTGTTTGCTAGATCATCCGAAGCGCTTCTCGCCATTCGACCGCCCAACTATCAACGGACCATAAGATGAAGAAAAACGAAAGGCGCGCGCTCGTCGCCATGAATTTGTTGCAAATCTTATCTTACCCGAGTAGCTCTTTGCATATCCAGCTTGACGCCTACGGCGTAGACGCAGTTTACGTGGTGGATGCAGTCTTCGAGGAAGGCATAACTGTTTTACATCCGCGGCCATCGCTGCAATCACCTTCTTTGTTGCAAGTGGCGCATCCTACATGCTTATAAGCCGTTGAACGGTTCAACGAGAATGCACAACGTGCAATATCTTTGACTCAGTCAGCAAGTATTTTATACGAATATACGAGAAAATTACATACCATCGGCCGTAGTCAGCACTGCGAGGGTTTTGCCCAAGGAGTGTTTTTTAAGCCTCTAGGGCATAAGAATTACCCAATTGTCTGGTCCCGCAATAGTCTAGGTCTCACCGGTTGCATGTACAAGCATATGTTTGTATTTAGCGATACAGAAAACGATAAGACGAATATAAAAACCATATTGTTTTTCTGCGAGTGGTGCTCAAGTGCACGCGCCCTAAGATGTTTTTCGCCGATGCGGATGATACTTTTTTTAGTGTAGAAGCACTCCTCTTTTATGGTTCTTCACTGGTCTTTTGGCAGGTCCCGCTAAGATCAAGGCCATAGTGGATTGGCTTCTCGAACTGGATTTGAAACATTTGAAACCGTAGCGTGGCCTTATCAAATCTATAATGCGGTTGCGCAGAAGCTGCAAGCGCACTATGACATCTCATACAATAAGGTAGATGGGTTGACACTGTGGTGGATCGCGATTTGAGCTTCGAATCCATACTTAATCCTTTTGACCCTTTGAAGCCTATCGTCAAATCAGACCGTAGGTTTGACCGACGAGCGCGGCGTGTGCACATTCTATGAGCGACCGAGTCACTACCCAACGGCATAATGAGCTTAAGCTGATAACGTAATTGGACACGGTGAGCGTAGCTAATGTCTTATAGTACTGTGTATATCAACTTTCGATGCACAAGGTAAGAAGACAAGTTGTTGGAGTAAAAACTACGGTAATTACTGTTGGACAGAAAGTTGCTTATTTTTTTCTTATACGAACTTTTAAAATCCAAAATTTTGATGGGGGGAGTTAAGCAAGATTGTACAATCGTTGTGGAATTGGTAAAATGCAAAGTAAATTGGTCGGGACTTAGTTCTCTACTGCTACCTCTAAGCCGACTCCTATTTCCTGTCCGTATATTTACAATCCAAAAAATAGACAGAATGTATACATCTTCTTCACGTGACGTTACATTTTAATACGCACAATTGTTTGAATGGATTGTTCATTCGATCTCGGCTGGCCATATTGATGTTTGCGTCAGCTGAAACTTCTGCATTCAGGCGAACTTAAGCGAGTCATGCATTTCGACAGGTGAGCTATGACAAAAAGCCAGTATGTTCCACAAAATGATAGTAAATGATGTTTTAAACAGGAATACAAAACCTAATACCGATAATTTCAGTCTAAAATCATACCAATTCTGATAGATGGTAATTGTAGGACTTTTTTCCGCTCACATTTAGAGGTGTAAGAGTTGTATTGGGTCTTAGATAATTCGTGTAATAGTAACTCAGCGAACAAGGTGGATATCGATTTGCAACTTCTAACTACAATACGATAACTTAATCGGATCTCACGTTCTTAAAAGCGGAAGCCTCGTTGCACCTTACGTGCACATGTAGAAAGGCAAATGAATGAATACCTGAGAGGATTACTAGATGGTCAGACCGACGGCTCGCAAGCTAAATTTTTCAACCAAGCCTGCCAGCACCGGCGACCCGTTGGAATTACTTGAGCCAAGATTTTGGCTTGGGTTTGCCAAGAGTGACGGCAACATAAGAGTTGTGGTACATGTGTAACATGGTATATGAAGCACTAGTTCAGCCAGTCTCATTGGCAAACCTGTGCTACATATGCGACATGGGCCGCCGTCGTTCGATTACGAATAATTGCAGAGAAAACTCACTCAGGAAAATACTATTGAATAATGCCAACGCGCTGGAAGAAATGGCGTCTCTGCTGTCGGGTGCAAAGAAGAAGCTAACGAATGTTCTATTTCAAAAGCGGATAATCCAAAGCGATTAGGCTGCTATTTTTTTGTATAATTTTGGGTACTTTATGCTAGCGTCAATACCGGTTTGGGGTACCTACTGAAGTATCTCGAATTCCAAGGATGATCACCAAGATATTCTGATAATCTTCATACATGTCGCTCTCCTCAATAATCAATTTTTTCGCCTACTACCCAAATCTTCAGCTGATTCACATAGGATGATTCGTTTGAAAAGTCCATCAATCGTGCCACTAATCTATCGGCTTCGAGAAAATGACGAAGGCGACATTGGTGCTCTGGAAAGGTTTAGACTGCGGAGGTATGGAAGCCCATTGCCCGCTGAAGTCGAGCGAGACATCGAAACACTCGAAGCAGATGTTGCTTTCACCAAGGCGAAGCGCTGAGGCAAAGTTTCACTTACTCGGCGATACATACTGGGCGATTCTAATCGAGGCCCTACTAGCGACGGCAGCATTTGAGGAGCAGTCCACACTTGTCTTCTGGGCTCATCTGCTCTAAGTACATCGTCTCTATAGTGCGTCGCACTGGACGCTGCTCTCGAGGCTGCCAAACTATATGGATTCACCAATGAACTTGCAGCGTTACATTCCGAGCGCAAGTACTCTGGTGAAGTTTGTTGCACTTCATACTGTAAATAAGGTTCACAGTGAAGACGCCGAGGCTGCTGCCTATTGCGAACTATTGGAGCATCAACAGCTCGAAATTGGGAAGGCGCCACGTAATTGTCCAAAAAATCTGACGTTGAGTACGATAAAGAAGGGGATGCGGGCAACACAGGTCCTCGCAGATTCTGTATCGATGGCAAAGTCATGATCATGGGCTCAGAGCCTGTTGACGGGCGGTTATTCCTTCTCGTACTCGACAGCATCTTGGGTGGGACCCCGTAAAACTTGCTCGGGAATTGTTGCCATACACTTGGCTCTTGACGCGCCTGCTCGTCATCTCTGACATTTTCCTCTGATACACTGTCCCGTCGTCGCTTTCTTGAAAACTTTTTAGCGTCGAACTTTCGCTGGTGCCGGTTTTGCTTGTTGCGGTGCATGTCGCACAAATTGTGAGGTTTGCCATTCCGCTTGACAGCTCGTTCGTTCTCGCATTTCCGGGACTGGTACAGACACTTGCCACGATATGGACCGGGACTGCGGGCCGATAAGTGAACAGTAGGTTTTGCAATTATTAAGGGGTTTTCCTTCGCTGCGTCAATTTCTCTACACTTATAAAGCGCGTTTCTGTTCTCTACGAAACTTCGGCTGTCCTCAGATATTGAAGCGATGAAGCTGTCGCTAGTGTCCGAGACGTTGTCATCTTCCACAGAAGCAGGGGGCTGCATTGTCAAAGCAAACAGAGAAAGAGAGCCACTGAGCTCAGCAAACAAGTGACTGCCAGGCCAGATACGGGATGTTGAGCATACGATAGCACAACAGCACGATATACAATTTTCGGAGCTAATAAGCTTCAAAAATTGTATGACGAGTACGGTACCAAAAGCTGCCGGATTTGTACAGTACTTTATTTGCCCAAAAGTTGTTTAATTCGGGAATCTGAGTTGGCAAATTATCCATATAAGGGCACCCAAATATTCAATTTCAATATTATAGGGCGGATCAGAAGGCTGATGAATGTACCGTATATCAGATCGTGTAAGGCTCTCCTATTTCTACCGTACAACAGCCGATCGCGTAGCGTAACATATTAGCTCATCTTCCGATTGAATTGGTAAATTTACGGCTTTAAAAATATAAAAATGCCGCTATTCGCAAGTATTGAATTTGTCTGCGAATATTACATGTATATGAGAGACGATAATGTCACTCTTTTGAGCTGTTTTCGTGGAAAGTGCGTATAGATAAGCGTCAAGAGGCGAATACATTATGATTCGAAACCAGATGCTGTGCAAAGCGAAATCTGATTGGAAAAAGAAAAAGCGAGGTCCAAATATCGCCGGGCTGTAAATGCCGTTTCTTGAACAATAAATAATTTTTTGTCGAGATTTGTAAACAAAACGGGAAGCAGTATAATTCGGCAAAGTGCAATCTCGACAAATACTTAGGTGTCGCTGCCTTAACGAAGCCATTCGTAATATCTGTATAATTCTCCATTTCTTAAAAGTGTCAAGTTAGGTATTTTCCCGTTCAACATGAAAAAGTTGTGCGGGAGTGGCGTCAGACTTACATAAAAAAGCTTATCATTCGGGCTCTTAGGTACCAACCTGACTGAATTAGTTTGTGCATATTCTAGAAATAAATTCGCATCTAATAGTGTTACAACCATTTAATATCTCCAAGATCTACTCACCTTAAAGACTGCTTGCATTTTTCTATAACTTGTCCGTCCTAGCAACCTTGACACCACTTGACCCATTTGAACTAGGTGCGGGGGTCCGTCAAGGGATCCCATTATCGCCGGCGTTATTTGTGCTCTTTATTGAGCCTTTGCTTAATTTTCTTCGAGTTCGTCTTCGAAATTATGGACTTCAAAATCAATCGGCCACTCATTCAATTGGTGATACTCACTCGATTTGCGACTCCAACTCACTCAATGATTCGATACATACAGTTATTAGCTTTGCTGATGACTGCAACGGACTCCTTCATGATTTTCGCCATACCAGTTACTTCCTAAATTTGGTGGGGAACTTTTGTGAGGCCTCTGGTATGAGTCTTAATACGGCTAAGACAGTAATCCTTCCCTTTTAACCTTGGACTGCGGAAAACGAGCCATTACGACAAAACCTTCTATCATCGGGAGTTGTTGTGGTAGACAATGATGCCTGCACCGAACTTTTGGGTATTTATTACGGACCAATTCTTTCGGATGCTGATCGACTCCAGCATCTTATCGTGGAAATGAAAACCGGTGTTCGCTATGGATTCACCGCGCAAGGACTTTACGAGGTCAAGTTGTTATTTTTCGACAAATAATTCTACCTGTACTATAGTACACGGCCAGTGTTTGTTATTTCCGTCCACTGGCTTTCAAGGTCAACTTTCACGACTGAATTTATGCTTCATGTGTCGTTTTAATTCTTCTAACGCTCTGACCCGCGAGTGGTGGTTCTCCCCTAAAAGTCAAGGTGGATTAGGTTCAAAACCTATTTTAGACTCCATTAAGAGTCTTCAACTTCACATGCTATATAAATTGATATTAGCTGGCAGGATGCCGTCTAGTTTTTCAACTTGGGCGGACCCAATTATCCGACTTTTCGATAAAGCATTTTCGCCTTTGGGACACGACTATGATACTCTTTACGCCCCGATTTCTACCGGCCCGAACCACGTGGTATCGCACCGTTTCCATCGCAGGACAAGTCTTGGGTCGTATTGGCACTTCGTACTTTTACATGGCATACTAAATCTTGCAAAAAACTTACAAGGCTTCAAGTCAAATTTGACAGGCTAACCACGCCCATTCTTAATAATGTGGATATTACCTACGGCAACTGTTGTAGAAATCTAGCCGGAGCTACAAGGCCACTGGGGATAGTAAGATTATTAGCTGCCCAAGGAATTTTTAGCCCGGCGCAACTACTCACGGTGTGCCCAACATTTAGTACGGCTATGAACCTTTCACATTTCTTAAGCCAATTTGGCTCGGGTGGCTTGTCAGCGCGCATTAATGCAAAATTTTCTTGGACAAGGCCGGCTCTCTGCTGCGTTCACTAGACCCTTATCCAATAGGGCCTTGTCAAGCGCCGAAGTTTTACGCCGCACATCACACCTGGACTCTTGATACTTATGAAGTATCAGAGTTAAGTGTGGTAAATATTTGGAAAATTTTAATGAATTTTGATTCACCGGCATTGCCCCTCTCTTGACTCGGCGTCTCAGGTAGACCTGATACGACTATGTGGGCCCGTGACTACAAACTGGGTCGACATGTCTTGCAGTCTACTCTGACCTCCTTTATTGGCTCCAGCACAACGCTTTATTTCTCGATTATTCTTACTGTTGCAGTTTCAACCTGCCATCATGGTTGTGGAGTTCTGGAAACTGCCCCACACTTATTTTGGTATAGCGATTTTGCGACTCAAGTTTGGTTTAAATGGCTCAAAGTTTTTCGAGGCTTTTTCGGGCCACACTGGAATGGGAGTCGGTTCTTTTTTTCAAACTTGAACCAACCGACCATGCCAAGTCATGTTACGGTAATAGTTTATTTGTGATTTTCCACATTGTTCGAGTAGCGATTCTACGTTGCTTGTGGATACACAGGAATGATATTCGCTTTCATGAGTTTCAAGCCAACATTATCGAAGTTATCGCTCAAGTCGAGGCTGTTATAGTGCTTCACATATAGCACTTCTATCAAGACTTATGCTGCAAAAGTTTATTCAATCCCAGTGCTAAATTGCGGCAACTATTTGAGTATCTAGCCAGACTGAAATCCACCAGCAATTTACAGCTAGAATTCCACATTGAAGACTTGGTGCAGCTAAATAACGCTTCGGCACGTTCTCTTTAAGTTGGAAATAAACTCGGAGCAATATTGCTAAGTATACCCTCAACGTTACCCTGGACCAATTTTAGCAGCCGCCACAACTGAATCCTATTCTAGCTGAGAGGATGACCCTTTTAGCACATTCGCGAGGGAACAAAAAGAGTAGCCAAAAACAAAATGCTGTTTTAAAGCTTGCTTTCGGCCTTTTGTTTTTCCTACCTTAGCAGCTTTTGAACAATTTGGCATTTTTGACTTTTCGGCTTTCAAGGGTCTTTTACTCCTGGAATTAGTCGTAGTCGATATGCTAATTGCGCCTGTTTGAGGTCACGGGTTAACCCGATCTACGTCACATCTTGCATACCGATTTGATGGGACTAGTGTCAAGTTTGCGATCCTTGCAACTTTCCGCCAACCAGTATTACCGTCTCTCCTAATTTGCGTTGGGCTTCGCCAAGGTGTTGTCTACCCCTAATTAGGGGCTTCGCATTTTGACGTCGTATGGCCAGGTGTTGTAACGATTCCCTCACGACAGTGCCTTCGGCATTTAACGCAAGCTATCAACTTTTCGACTTCCCAATTGTAATCCCCCAAAATAGCATCACCTGTCAGTTTTCGTCCACGATGGGACTCGAACCCGACTTGGAGCAGAGGTAGTAAAACCACTGCACCAAAAGACCCGTTATAAAAATACCGGGATTTCTGTGCTTACTCTGGATGCATATTTGGCTCACTATGTGACTCAAAGTTTTTATGCCTGTCGTTCTCGATTTACAGTTTTAATCTTTTTCAGTTTACTTCTGGATACCACAACAGTAGCTAGGCAACTTGCTGGATAAAGTGTAGTGAAATTTGTCTAACCTAGCAACCTTGACGCGTCAACCATCGCTAAGCTACTTAACTAAATTCAACGGCTAAGCTTAGCGGTGGCCGAACCTGCTAAAAGGTAGATTGATAGGGCCTTCAACATCAACATAGCTGTTTTGAATTGGGACTAAATTCCTGGTCATGTCTATTCGGAATGATGATGCAGGTTCGCGCCTACCAGGATAGGAGTGGCGTCTACTCATGTATGACGCGCACACACGGGGGCTTCCTGCAGCACGGCTGCTGTGTCAATTTGCGAGATATCAGGTCCATGGCCCTTCCTCAATACTTGCACCTAATGCCTGTCGTGGATCTTATTTGCCTGGCCTCGAGATTTAGTAGTAGTCTTCATATCAAGGCTTGATGTAACTTGTATATCCAAGCTGTGCATCCTTGATTTTGATCGATAGACCCCTGTAGGGTAGACATCCTACAGCTCCTATCGAGAGCATGGTACATTTTACTGCTATGCATTAAGCAGTTGCCATTGAACCATGTACTACTTTTTTGTCGACTTTTCGGCTCTAAAAACATCTTCATTATTACTATTCGAAGCATTACGTGACTTATGTCACAAATTATGGTGATAACACCAGAGTGTGACATAGCGTCTTCGTACAACCCATTTGAAAATCTCCGATCAAGCTTCGATTTATACATTTCTTTAAAAGTCATGTCTATGAGACATCATCGATGTGACTTGTGCCGCTTTCTAGAAACACACACATACTGAGTGAGCTTCACAGTTTAACCCAAATAAAGACCCTTGGTTAGACGATTTCCTTGTCTTCCGCACCAAGCGAACCGTCGTAGAATGAAATGAATTACAAACTCATGAGTTATTTCAGGTTCGCATTTCTCGAATATCCCAAGCTTAGCGCACTCGTGCCACATGCATCAGTCCCTTTTTGTTTATTTAAGCAAGACCCACGCCTCTTGGCTGACTACGATTCACTAACATTGGTGTCAAAAGATGAAGAGGGTCACGTGTTACATATATTGAAGTGCAAACCTTGCTCGTAAGCCTGCGACTCGTGCAACTATGCCGAGTGGTCTTTGGGTGACCCTTCGTACGACAAACATCCGGTGCTCTCGAGCGATCAAATTTCTTATTGCGCACCCAGGATTTTACCGAAAGGCAGAACCAACTGAAGGATATTCAGTTATTTGCATCACACACACCAATCAACCACTGAGCGTTAAGTTCTTGCTTAAAGGCAATTTTTATAATCTAATACTTTCCACTATGCGGCTCGTATCACTAATTACAAGATGACTTGATTCTCACTGTGTGACCACAAGCATTCTTGCTTTGCTTGGACCTGACACGGCAGGTGCTACTATGTGACACAGTTGCGGAAGATTCTTCCTTGAATTTCGGTTGTCGGACGAGGCTTGAGCCGCGAAGGTGAAAAAGGAGAAGGTGTGTTTGTTGCTTAACGGAAATTAAAAGGTGACATTAAATGGACAGCTCTTACATTTTTGTCTTGCAACAGCTCAAGTAATGGCTCTCAGCCATCTACTGCTACCATCTTGAATGATATGATAACTTTTTACCCCATCTGGCCTTTTACACATACTGTATTATTTTCAGCCATATAGGTTTCGTGTTTCTATGGATAGTAGTATGTTGAAAAGAATGTAATCATATGGCGAATCAGTCGTTACTGACAAACCTGCCGGTAATGACAGCTACGTCACAGATCATATGCCAGGCATTCACTAGCCGTGATCCGCTCGTGAATCTTGTCACTGCGTTCGTGGTAAAGTGGGTTGCTTAAAGAACCCATCTTAAATACTTTTTGTGGCCAATTTACGAGCTTGAGATGATGCTTTATGTGTTGAGTTGTCGATGCAATGTTCGTCTTCACCACGTTGAAAGAAAAGAGATTACGATCATCGGGTTGTCGATGTATGTTGCGAGCAGGTTTTGCTCATCAGCAATTGCTTCAGATTCAGCACTTTTACAGTGCTTAGCACCCTACAATGCTTGTTCTTTAGGTAGCGTCATACCAGATTTTTCACCACTTGCGTTGAAGCAATATTCATCATCATCTTTGTCCACAAGATTACTAAGAAGTCAATGAACTGGTTTGAACGTGGCACACATAGCAAGACCTAGGTTGTTACAAATACTTCGCGTATGGAGGCAGGAACACAAGCAAGAATGTTTTTTATGACCGAGTCGAAAAAATTAGACGAGCATTTGTCTAAAAGCTACATTCGAGGTCGATTGACTTATTTTGTCACTAAGGCAGCAAAAGAAGTTCACGAACATAGAGCCCGATTGCGGCATCGTTGCAATTACTCCTTGTTTGCCAGCAGAACCTTCACATTGAGCTCTATGAAAGTGTATGATGGCAGGCACTGTAATTAACACATTTCAAAAATCGCACTCTTTTTGCCTCTCAATTGTATCTGAAAAGTTTGTTCATGTTTGACACAAGTCAGCTTAGAAGCTTGAATATAAAAGCTTGATAAGAGTGTTATACTTCCTATATAGATCGACAAGTACGATTAAGGAATATTTGAGCTAGTCTCACTTAAATCATGTCATCACTTAATGAACCGTCAACACGCTCATCACCAATCGACGGCTCAAGCCCAGCAAAGCAGTTTATGTGCATTGCAATTGCTACTGCCTCTGTAGGCAAGTGGCAAACTTAACGATGTTCTGGCAATCAAGAAGAACATTTCAAAGTTGGCTAGAGCCAGCAAAAGAAGGGGAAGGTCACTGGACTCCCATTGCCTACGATCATAAACTCTTTTCTTGAAGTTGTTGTGTGTGGTTTTGACGACTATCTGATTGACCGACAGCCAATGATTTGCCTCATCAGCTGCAATACTGTATCTGTTTATAACTATACATCAAATTTAATAAATTAAAATAAATCTGATGTTCAAAAATAAGTTTTGAGAGACCGTAATACACAAAATAAGAAGGGAACTTTCATGTTTTTGTCAGGAGATAGATGAATGTATCTAGCATTATAGCATGTCTATCATCCAGGTCGCGAAGACTTGCCAAATTGAATTGTCTATTTTCCTGCAACTGCGACCCACCAAGTTTTGCATATAAGCTCGGAGTGTCATGCAATCTCTGCCAAGTGGTGTCGGTGGCGATTTTTGTACATTTGTATTACCAGAGCAAGTTTGTTAGCGTGGTGTGTATCTTCTCGGCGTATATTGCTTTTGAAGTCTAAGCGTGCGGGTTTTAACATCAAGAACGCTTTGGTGCGCTTGAGCGTATCATAAGCAGTAAGAGCGACAAAAAGAGCTCTGAGAGACGTTTCGACTTGACGCGCTTTACAAAATTACAAACAATTATTTAAGATCAGTTTGAGGGATGGCTGTTCACCTTGTCCCGGCAAACATCTATGTGATATCAAATAAATATTTATTGGTGAAAATTGGATTGACGTTGAAGGCCCTTGGGGAAGCACCGTATAATTTTGCCTACTTCCAACATATTAGAGGTTAGTCGTTTCGATTTTTGCACGCAATCATCGCTATGTTTGAATAAAGGTAGCATCGCCGTTACGTTCAGTCTTGATGCCAGGATTTCAAGAGATGAAATTGCATCTATAGTGCACATTCTCGACATTTACGACACAAATACTAATACTTGATTCACAACATTAAATTGCTGTTGAAATGATTGCATTACAACATTCTCGTATTGCATTTTGCGACACTAGCTTGCTTTCCTTCTATAAGATGTCAATACCTATTCCCACAATCTCGCGTGAATAAGTAATCTCCTCGCTCTTGTTGCAACTTTCTGAAGTCTGCTTCTTTTCACATACAAGTGGCAGTACCAGTTGTTTATTGTGCACAATATCCTTCGCTTGCAGCTATGCAAATTCACTAGCAGATAAACAGTATCTTCAGCAGCGCCACCGCAAGCTGTCACTACAACGTAAGAGCTGGCAGACATATTTTTTCTCACATGCTATTTGAATTATAAAGATTCTTGCTACCTTAAAGGTCTAAAATTTGTGTTTCATTTGCGTTACACGGTTTAAATTCGGATCTTCATTACAATGCTAATGTTTCTAGCGGCTCGAAAGAGCGGCGATTTTCTACCGACACTGTGAGGCGTGCCGGTATTTATACAACAATTGAACGTGACGAAATTCTTTCGAAGCGCTAAGAAAAGCGTAAAATACGTTGGATTTCTTACGACAGCTTTAGCAAAGCCGATATGCAAGTGGAATAGCATCTTTGGTACAATTTTGCTCGGCTGAACAATCGATGTTTGCTACTAGCAGGCTGTAGCCCTGCAACCAACGGTCCACAAAACCATGCCCCTGTGAGCACCTCTCTCGCGGCGTTCACCAGGACCCTCAGATTAAGCTCTGCTCGTGACCCCAGCACCTTTACCCAGTATGTGGAAAGCTGGTCACTAAGATCAAAGCAACTACAAAAACTTTTACTCACGCCTTTTGAAATAGAGGTTGTGTCACTCCGGACCCATTATTAAATTTCAGCCTAGCTACCACGTCAGTCTCCAGTAAATGTACCTGCGTATGGCTCTGCTATAATCGTGCTCACCTAACCCGCGATCGTATTACGGCTTATGCATGACCATACAGAACCTTGGGTGATTTTCATTGCTTTGGTAACAGCAAGCGTATACTCTACGTCTTATTTGGCTATGACCTTACAAAAGCCCAGTAAAGCGCGGTTGCAGATTGGGCTCAAAGACACAAGTTACTACAATTGTAGGTTGCTTCTATTATTTAGTAACCACAACACTCCAAATTTAAATTTGATTAACTCTTTGTTAAGAATACTTGTCAAATACATTGATTTGCAGTCATTTCTCTTGACCGTTCCTTAAGCCACAAAGTATTTTACATGCTTACACTTTGTGCGAGGATCGATATCAGAAAGCTACTTGGCTGTTCTTCTCCATCAGCCCTAGCCCTATAATGTGGCGGTGTCAGCGATACGTGGGGGTTGGCTGATCTATAAATGAAGCCTATTAAGGCATAATTCAGTGAAAAATTATCAAGTGGAAGCCTGCTGGCTTAACGCCTTGGCGTACCCACACATACTACTTGTCTTAAACGACACGATGCATTTACTATCAGTTTATGGATGTTACGCTGTAGACATATCCAGTCTACTGCCAAGTAATCTTCCAAAACGAGTATGCAAGCGTAAGTCTCGGTTTAAGACCGTCTTTCTTAGAAGTCATGTTGTACAAAGACAAGATTGAGGAACGGCGCTGCCTTTTCGGTACTATCGCTCGTGCTAGGATCAGCCAGCAATGAGCCACGCTGCTCAATTGGTCAGCAAATACCATTTTTTATTAATGCCTGCCGAGTCCTTCGACGAGCCGAGCAAACATCTCGTACTGAATTAGCAACCGTGCAATTGAGTCGGCAATCTTGTCAATGGTGCGGCCAAATCTGGCAAAGGTACTTTATACACGCTGGAAGTATTTACAAGCGGTCACATATGTGCCACCCCATTTATTCAGCAGTATCCACCAACAGTAGGTGTTTTTACTGAATCCTTCTCCTTTCTTTACCGAGATGTTCTCAAAGCGGAGGTATCACGAGCCCGATACATAACACAACTTTCTTATCCTGTTCACAACACATAGTACTACATGCTTTATCCAGCAGTCCGGCTTCCATCGACAGCCTCAAGCTCAACCTAACCAACAAATTCTTGCCCGAGGCATTTTAAACACATTGCTCCGAGATACGTTAGCAGAACCATACATTCGCCATCTGGCACATACGAGCAATAAGGAAGATATAATTAGACGAGGTCACAGTTGTCGCATGAGTTGGTTCATAGTCTAGACGAAGCGATGCAAATCAGCCTTAGAAAATCCTGGCTTGGTCTTCATTATACTCCGCATAAAAAGTCACCCGGCCAATTTTCTGCAAGGGGTGAGGCTACTGTGTCGCAGTGTAGTGACGCATAGGATGTAAAGGCCAAGAATGATTTAGTTCCGAGCAGGTGATACCAAAGCTACATCAGATAGCAAGCAGATTTCTACCATGGACAAGAAAGCTCGTTTAGCAAACTTGCCCTGACTAAATTCTACCGCGATCACTCGATGTTGCCCTTCGGCGTCTGCTTGTAGCAGTGCACTACCGATGGCAACATCTAGTGTGACACAGATGACACTGAGCGGTCGTTCTGCATCCATCAAGGCCATGATATGCGCCTGCGTCAAGTGCTCCTTGGCTTCGTCAAGCGCCTCATGGCTTTGAGTTTCTCAAGCCAATTCGGGTCGTAGGAGATCGGACACGTGTTTGGCTACTTCTGCGTTGATTGACTAGACCAAGCCGCGCCTCGACGATCTCAACTTCAACAGATATGACCGAGGGCCATAATTCTTGATGACGCAATCTAAAAAATGGAATATCTTCTGCATTGAAAATACCCTTGTCTGTATTAACGAAGTACTTTCATTTTGTGCTCTGCGTGACTATGAGCAATGAAGTCACCAAACATTAACGATTTTACGCTCTGTGAAGCCGAAACAATTGCTTAATTTAGATGTTAAACCGTGTGATCTAGAGTCTTTGGGATATATACGACCACTCTAGAGCTCCGAGCTTTGAGATGACCAAGGCCACTTTTTAATGCTTCATCCGCAACAACGTGAACATCGTGTCCGCTTCTACCTTGCAGACATGAAGCAAAAAACTTGACCCTTCGCTCGCGCCAAAAATCTTTTTGCTCCTTGTCAAACCTCGATTTGATAGGACTTTTGCTTTAGGTGCGGGTTCCTTCAAATTTGTTTTTGTCATCTTTTGTGAAAATCGTTGAGCAGATTATACTTACACGCAAAGAGTGCCTCCAAGCGCGCCTAGATCGCATCGGATCATTGTGCAGACAAATCTTGCACCCTCTCAGAGCCAAGCAAGACTCAACCGATCCGGCTTAACTTGCATGCTCGAGAACAAATAAGGGTACAGCTCTATCATCACAGAGAATAAGTTAAAAACCTTTGTTTAAATTGACTAAGGATCGCCGTAGCAATTGGCACAGAGGAAATGTGAGTTCTGATCACTGGACTACACTCAATACGCTAACCTAATACGAGTTACAGCTCTCTGTTTGTTTGGCAGGAAGTTTTGTGTTAGTCTTGATTATGAATGTTTTTATGCCTTTTATCTAAAAACGTAAGTGGAATACTTTATGTGTATAAAGAAAACCCTGTTGTTAATATATCCTACAACTTCTACATAGCACAGTAGCACCTATTAGTATGCATTGAGGATTGGTCCTTTAACCATCAGCAGCCCATTTGTTAGCTCACCAGTACCAAGTATGGACATCGGTTTAAATTTTGAAACATCCCATAGCCAATTTCATTCAAAACTACGTTACATAATACACACTGAGTTCTTGTAAAGATGAAGTAAGCTGTACGTTCATCGCCATAACAGAACAACTTTATCATGTTGGAGGCGCAAAAGCGCAGCTTTAACCAAAAAAAAGAGAAATGGCTTCGTTTCCATCATAAGCACAGACCGCTGACAAGATATTTTGTTCTGTCCAGACTTACCAAAACAAATAGCTAAAAGTGCGACATAAATTGTCTGACTGACGCAAAAGCATTTGGGTTTACCATGTACCGACAATAAAGGCAACAATTCTACGTGCACTAGCGCAAAATTGTGGCCTCAATTGCAGACATGGCTAAGAAAATTAAATTGAACGAACAGTAGTCTTCATGCTTACATTGATGCTCCATGCTTAACGATGGGTAGACATGAAATCGTTTATAATGACACGAAAAGCGCCGTGCCTCCTACAGTCACGTTTTCGCCTAATGTATGGACAACCGCAAAGTGGATCTTCCACCAAAAAGCTGATCTAACAGAAGATTTCAACTGCCTATACTCCTACCACAATGGAGAGCGCGTAAAGATTATTTTCTTACTCCGTGATCCACAAAAGTTCCCCGCCCTTTGGCAACAACGACGATAAGGGTCACCACGTGAGCTTCAGCGAGCACTCTCTTTCTCTAAGGCGATGAGGGCCAGAAAAAAAATCACTGATTTCCAAACAATTCTGCTCACCCAAACTGTCGTCTCAAAGTCCTTAACATATTAATCAAATCACAGTCCATGCATAAAAAGAATTGTCTGTTACAGCAGCAAAATTCAAAGTACCATCAGCAGGCATATACGTGTTGTTTAGACCACCATAATGGCGTGAAAGAGAAACAAGTCAGAGGAGACAACCCACTGTTTATCCCTAAAGTGGCCTGGGTAGCTTAATTCACAAAATGTCGGCAATAAGCTATATCCCTTGTCACAGCTAATCACAATTTTGAGTTGCCGTCCTTACTAATTCTTTGGAAAACGAGTCCAACGTCCAGATCTCTAACTAGAGCCAATCTTGCGATCGTATTAATCTAAAAGAGAACGATGCTAATTTTACACAAAAAAATCCCGAACGTTCTTAAAAGCTAATAGAATGTCAATAACCTAGTTCTTGATATATTTAAGTTGAAAATAATTAGTAAAGAAGAAGCCTCAATTCATCAAATCGTGTGCGGTCCTGAATCTAGAAGCACTCAATATTCTACGTTGGCCATTGTAAGAGATGCTGCTATCAAAGGGATGAAGTCAGGTGGCTATAGATATGTAGTAAGCTGTCTCGAACCGACATTTGGATATGTTTGAAGAGCGCTTACAAAGAGCTTTCATTAGGCCGGATATGTTCATAGTAGACCATACACAGACGAACGGTTGGACCGAGTGAGTGGGTTGTGTCGTTGAAGACGTGTAATTCAGATTTTGCTTCAATAACTTAAGGGGTTAGAGCATTTACTCGTTGCGATTGCACTGGACAGGCCATAACAGGCCACAAGCTCTGTACATGGATGATATAGTCAACCCTTGCGTTTTTTTAGTATAACCTCATTGTAATTTAGCGTGAAATCCCGAGCGGATGGCTCATATAAGTCATCACAAATGCGCAAACAATCAAAAACTTTGTGTTTGGCGAGATTATTGTCTAAAGACACATACAAGGCAATATGGCTGAAAATTAATATATAAAAAAGTGAATAAAATGACAAGACAAAATTAAGCCATGAGGTTTGATATGAGCGCTAAATTTTTACCTTCATAAGTGCGGTTACTATTGCCTTTAAGACGTAATTGTGTCTGCGCTTTATTGAGGTCATTTCCAAACGAGTTTAGACATATACGCTTGAGTGCTTGATATCTTTGAGAGGGTCTGAGCATACCTAGGGATATTAAACGGCTTGAATCAGGTGATTACAAGAGCAATTACAGCGGATCGTATACAGGCACAAACACACAAGGCCAATTCATCAGTTAGGCCAGAGATTAAATTTGGGTGTGGAGTGCCGCAATCTTGATGAGCGACGCATGTAAGCAAACTGCTCGCGGATGGTTGATCTTACGCACTGGAGTGTCGAGAGGCCGTCGGACAAGACCAACACATGCGATAAAAAACGTTTGAGGTCGTCAGCGTTATGGTTCAGCTCCTATGTCAAGTTTGCTAGACGGCGATTGCAAGTGACTTCACAGAGACGAGCCCGCACTGCATCACATGATGCTAAGACATAGCCCCCCTCCCCTTTTTTTTCAAGAATGAGCCATTAACAAAGGACATTCTTACACAGCGACGACACCACCAACAAAGTAAGTGAAATATAACTGTATCTTGGAAATTTGAAGCTTTACTTTTCAGCGATTGCTCTGACAATGTAGGTACTTGCGCTGATGGAGAAGAGCATCTTTGCAAGACAACACTTCCCGTTGCTAGCTTTTGAGACGCTAAAGACCCATAGATAGCTCATCTTGAGAAACCTGGTGACCGCTGCGACAGCATTGCTCACAGAAGCACACTGTTGCGGGCTACAAGTAGCTGGGTGACAAAACTAGTCAAACACCGACAGGTCTTTAGCGCAGCCGGTGTATCGATCTACAACTATATTAAATATATCGTGATGTGCAAGCATAATGTACAGCATTTTGCTTTGTTTCACAATATTTTCTTCTCTGTTCATCAACGTACCATATAGCTCCACAAGCAAAGCGTTCGTCGATTCTAGAGCACTAAGGCCATGAATATTAATAGAAAAGTCTAGCACGGTCTATTGAGCGATCGCAGCCCGCGCACTTGTGTTTCGCCTACTCAAGCAAAATCTGACTTGCTGTGACTGTCTAACGTTTACTACCTATGAGCTTTGGCTTAGTGTTGGATCGAAGAGCGAAAAGCACGGACTGAGTGGGATGTGCTTGAACGCAGGAGGTTTCTTTGCAATTTTGCAAATCACTAAGAGGATATTGCGCGGTTAGTATTGAACAATACGAAATTCCAAAAGTCAATCTTCACCGAAATCTTGCTTTGCAAACTTATTTTGGAGGAAATCATCGGAAATGTGTGGCAAGTGTCTACAGTAAATCACCCGCACACGTGGATTGAGTGAAAGTATCAAGTTGGTGAAGACGTGTTTTGCAGGGTTTGCAGGTACGACAAGGCGTTAAAGTAGCACACTCCCACTCGCTCAAGTTGCAATGACAACGCCTTTTGTGCGACACATCGTATTAAAATAAACAACACCAAGTTTTGCGCTTCGTTAAACGCATCACTTTGAGATTCTTAGTTGAGAAGAGGGGATGATCAAGTGGCTTGCTAATATCAGCCCCCCCCCCACAATGCACAAAAAAGCAGTGATTGTGTATAATATACTTTGTGTTCACGATACTTAGTGTTTTTGCTTGAAGAGAGTGAATATACGCTTTGTTGTGTCTCTATGACACCCAAAATTACTCGGACTGAAACAAAGAAAAAGTAACAATTTAAAATGGAATTTAACACAATCTAAAGCTAAAACGCTACACGCGATTGCAGTTGAATGGACTTTGTATTGTAAAGCCTACCACAGGCATGAACTAGTCGCTGCTTCTCCCTCGTTTTAAAAGCTCTGAAAGTCGATGACGATTGAATGAGATTTTACACGTTTTCCTGTTACACTCTATCCTATCGACCCATTAAAAACATACAAGCTATATCATCTTATGAAAGAGTTTTATCTATCAGACATCATCGGTGTCTTCTCGGAAGCCCGTAAGCATATTAGGTAAGAATCACAAATTAAAAGTTTAATTCCTATGTCATACGAATAACTTGTAATCCACATCTTGTGAATTGACATGGTCTGGAACAGACAACTTCCTTCCGACATAAGCCAAGCTCGCACAATTCGCATACCACGACGTAGGTACGCACCACCCGTCGGTCTTCCTTCAATATACACGGGCATGACTCACACCTTAGTATCGTCTCCGACTCGCCAACTTTGTCATCGGAGGGTAAAAAAGTGAGTGTTTTCATTAAAAAAAAGTTCGATTCCCGCTCGTAAGCCTGCGGCTCGTACAACTAAGCCGAGGAGCTTTTAATTAATTTTCTTCAAACTCCGCGCCAAAGCCGTGCATGGCATACCACATTCCCGTATGCGAGCAGTGTTCTTTACGCGCATCCCATGCACACCGTGTCCGTTTGCTGATCAAAAACTCGAGTCTGATGGACTAAATTTTATAAGTAATAACTTCAATGAGGCATAAGAGTGTTGGCATAGCCACCACCGTATTGGCCGTAAGGTTACCGAGATTAGTACTCGAAAAGCTATGCACTTCGAGCTGCTGGCTGAGCCTTGAGCTCGCTTCGGGAAAGACTTATCAACGCGGATCGGACACCCTACACTGATATGCGTGGTAGTCAGTCCGACTATATAGCCTGACTAAAACAGTTGGACTCTTTTTAAGCCCCAGGACAACCGCAATCTGACCGCCAGGGCCAATTTTGAGAACAATCGAAAGCGCGAGCACTTAATTGCGCTGGAGTTTTTGCATTTTTATAAATTAGACGAAAATTAAGGCTCTTCTGACGCTTTTTTGTAAAGCTACTTCATAGCTTCAAAATTGGATGCACTTTCATGTAAAAATCTTTTAGAAGCAAAAATGCTCCCATAACCTTCGAAATATTCGTACCACTTCGGAAGCTTCTTGCAAAGTGGTACGAATATTTCTTTCCACAAAACTCTTGTGAGTCACTTCAAGGCCCCAGCTCGACTATCGGAGATGCGTTGCAATATAAGATAAGAAACAGCGGATGATTTTGTGTGAGCCGCGATATTTAAGCCGCACGCTGGGTATGATATGGAGAAATATATGCTGATCACAGAGCTTTTGATCCAAGTGTCTGGATTCATACTATGCGAAGCCAATACATCTGTAAAAAGAGCTTTTTCCAATCTAACAGAAAGGCAGAACATATTTTAAGCTCTTGGATGGAGAAGGCCTTGTTTAATCTGTTTGAATTAAAAATTTAGCACCCTTGGGGCTTACTCATTTTTAATAGATTTTCCGGCAAAATTGTACTTAGGAATTTAGTAAAGTGTATTTCCAAATCGAGTTCAAGCAATCCATATCTTCGGACTTTTTTAGCGTCGAATGATAACGTATCGGAAATTGATGCGGTGCTAAAAGAATGACCTTGGCCACCGTAAAAACAGTAGTGCTTTTTGGTCGAGGTTTTTTCGTACACGCCACACGAGAAATTAGCCCACGCGGCAAGAAAGTAGCCTAGCGTAAGCCCCACCCACGGCTTGCATCGATCGGGTGATGCTCGTCCAGTAAATTTGTCACTTTTCTGTTAAGTCTGTTGCCGAGAAAGTGAGTAGACCTCTCACGAAACATTGGTACCCAGAGACGGGTAGCGCTTCAAGCTCATCGCGAGTTGCGTCGTCGATAAGCCCACTCAGAGGTGTGCTGGGTGTTATCGTGGCTGACTTTGCTTTTTTCATGGAAGAAATCATCAGAGGGGCATTCCAGATCGAATTTATGCCCCCCCCAAATCGCCATGAAGTTTTCTGCTCTAACAAGCAAGGTCTTTTGCATGGACGATGCATCTGACAGCAAGCATAATAATTTCTCGCGTTAAGTTCGAACAACGAGGCCACTCCGACAGCGTTGTCTGCAGCTAAAAATTTCTTCGCAATTCAAAAATGTGTTCGCTGGATTACCCGTGGGTCCTATTCATGCTCACTGGAAAAAAAATGGAGGTCTCTGAGCGAAGAAAATCGGTATGCACGAGCTCTTCGCCGCGGTGGAGTGAGTGGTTCTGAAGAAAGCTTATTTGCCTGTCGGAGCTTTTCAGATTAGACCGCTTCTGGTCACCGTTACAACCTTTTTGGCAGGTGCTGTCTTGATTGAGATGCAGAGGCCATTTGGGTCGTTTAGTTGCTAAAGCAAATTGTTTGTGGTCGGCTTGGTCATCATTGAATGAATTGGTCAACTGGAAATTTTCCTAGCTGTCGAATTGGAATATCTATGTGACTTAACCGATTTAAAATCAAGGAGTGATGCGCAACTCTCATCTCTTTTTAAACGTTATCCAAAACTTTGTGACAAGGATACAACAGGTCGTATTATAAAACCAATCTTATTAGGTTTCTTATTAGGATGCAACAGGACGTGGCAGAAAGACAAGCATTTAAACTAAAGGCTCCTTACACTCCTCAAGCACAGCTTTCAGTGTCTTTATCGCTTTGCATATCAAGGTGTATGCCAAAATTGCACTTGGATTTCGTGCATTATAGTATGGACCACAACACTATCACATAGATAATTTTTATGAGCAGTCAATTGCATCTCAATAGTATACCGGCAAATCGTGTATCTTTATGGACTCCTCAACTGAGTGTGACTTTACTTAGGACAACTAACTTTCAAAAGATCTTGTTCTCTGTGTCAAAAATTGTATTTTTGAGGGGAGCCGCTAACCAGCCCTCTCTTTTTGCCCCCTCCTCCTTATTGCAGTACCTTTTAAGCTAAATTAATGATTTATGATTGGCTGGAGCGATATGGAGCATTCGGAATGCAAAAAACCTTGCTCGTATGGAAGCTGATAATTTGATAATGGTCGCATGAAGCAGCTTTAGAATGTTGATTTGGCATGCACGAGCAATTAATTAAGTACTAGGAAACCAAGCAGAGTGTCCTCGAACCCTAGAATGGAAGGTAGCTGATAATTTGATAGCCTTCGCGACAGAAAATTATTGTTCTAAGAAGCAGTTTGTAACAAAAAGCCTTGCACTAGATTTTGGGGTTTAAAGGGCTCCATTTTTGAGCAATGTTGATAAACTTAAACACTAGGCTTATGGCTTAGTACAATCAGTCAGTACCCTGCGGCTCCAATGAAAGGTAATCTGATATCCGCTGCGATCTCTGTAGCAACTGACGCCATAATGGCCACAGCCACGACTAACCCGACCGTTGTTTCAATGTTGCCGCTCCAAATAACAGATGGCTCCAGCTCCTCAGCGTCACTGATCTCCCCGTCGTCGAGGAGCGTGTCATGCCATCTTGCGCTGCTGCGTGTATCTACAAGCCTCCACCCGCTAATCTTGCACAGGACCAAGATCGCTGCACTTAAGCCAAAGCTCAGCGCGAGGTCCATACTCCAGCTTTCCATCGAGTGTCTGGCAAGCAGGGAAAGGCAAAGATTGCAGCAGCACCACGGGATGCTACGAAACCGCTCGAGCGCAGCGTGTGCATGTACAATTGATAATTTCTGGAAACAGTAGTTTCGGTATCCGCATAGACTTTAACTAAGTGCACTTTCATTGCTTAATCTTGGGCTTTCAGGTATTTAGCAACATAGAGAATTGAGTGAGACCGGCCAAGCAGATTTAGCGAAGTTGTACACGGAAAGAGCCGATAAATCAGATGCTATCTTAGCGTATGAAACTCATCCGGTTTGGAGACGTCGACACCTGCATTTAGTGCGCGCGTGTTATATAAGAAGTCGATTATTAGGTAGTTTGTCAACCAGCAGATTTGATTGGGCAGCTCAGTGTTCTACTGGCAAGTTTGCGCTCATGTTGTTGGAATGCAAATTGTAGTGGATTATACATTATAATAGTCCTAGCACTCTTAACTCGCTACTGGTAGTCAAAGTCGTCTAGCTCGTACCTCATCGTAGACGTCTTAGGAATATGTGTTAAGGCGCCTCCTTTAAAGGAATCTGTGAAGCGACTACCCGTTTGTATATGGAAAAACAGATTTGCGTTGGCAGCACCGTAATCACTCACTCAGTCTTAGCTCTGCAAGTGGAGTCAATTGACGTTGTCTCGAGCGCTGCAGTTCGATCCCCTTTGTAAACCTCTTCCACGCTAGCACACTTATCCTGGATGTCTTCCGCCAAGCCTTTGCGAATCAGAGTATGGCCCATTACAAGAAATAGACCATACCAGTAAACGTGCAGCACAAAAAGCATGGAAAGCAATGCACTTCCCGGGTGCAAAAAGATACCGATGACATGCGGGTTGGCCTCCGGAATCACGAAAATAGTATTGTAAATCAAGTATAAAGGGTACACATACAGCCGCGTGTAGCCCCAAGAGACCAGGAGCAAGACATACATGGCCACAATTAGGGGGGTGTTGCCCGTGTCCACAACAGACTTAATTCCATCTGCTTCGACAACATCGACAGACATATTGATTTTAGAGTTCGCAGTCGAATAAACAATGCAACACAAGACTTACATCCTACCACATCACCGATGTCGTGCGTGAAAGCCACAAGTGCTCCCATGGCACAGTAGTTGGCAAGATATGATCCTCCAATCAAAATGATTGTCACCAAATGATGAAGCAGCATCTCAATAAAGTCGTTTCGAAGGGGGGAGAAGAATAGCATGTACAGAAGGCTGTGGAAATGATAGCCGAGCTGTGCGAAATAGTAGTACTTCAGAGAAAATTCAGGGGGTTCATGAAGATTTAGATAAGCTTCGCGAATTACGCCCTTGCCACCAAGTACTGGCGGGAACCACTTTTCGTTGCGCATGACGTAATATCCAGCAGCAGTGATAATAGAAAAGTACCTAGAACAACAGCGGATAAAACACGACAAGCCGTTTCAGCTCTCATTATATTCGCTAAACTTCAAGAACGCAACAGTTGCGCGGCTCACATGAACTTAAAAAACACCGTGGCGAAACGCTCGACGCGATCCGCACAAATCCGCTTAGTGGGAGACAGCAAACGACGGCCAAGAGGTTTAGCAAACTCTAGAAACGCAAAACGCAATGCAATGATGATGAATGCAAAGGCGATGCCGATGAGCCATTCACTGATGTGCGGCATATCTGGGTCCGTTTGGAACTCAGGAATGGTGGCACGCATCTGCGTTACACCATACAGCTCGACCAGCACAATGGGTACTAAGGTGAGGGTCAACGCCACAAGAACATACTCCTTGGCGCTCAGCCTCTTTTTGATTTCCGTCGCGGCCATGGTGATTGCCTGAATGGGCAATGCCAAGCGGGGCGGCGTGGATATAAATTCAATCACACCTCTTGAAAAAACAAATTCAGTTAAGTACGAAAGGATTACATTTGAGCACGACGGCACCATATCCTAGGAAGGAACTGCTAATTTCGTAGAGATTTAATTCTTACAGCAAAAATATGATAGCACTATATCCGTCACATGTACGTTTTGTCAATAAGGGGATCGCACGGAACCCAAGATGAGCGATCGTCAGATAAACGCCTTTCTACAGCTCATTGTTTCAAATAAAGAAAAGAAACCATCATGTGGCTTCATCCTGTGGCAGAGCTTCCCAAATTGTCTCGTTATGGACAATCAACAGAGAGGCCACCACTGTTCTACGGCTTCGCTACAGCGGTAAGCATCTTTTTAACATGGAAATTCATGTTTGAGATATGGCCAGCCCCACCAAGACTTGGATTAAAGAGTGATGTGGCTTCTGATTGAATTGCGATAGCAAAGTTGATCACATCTGCCGACAAAGTCAAGTGCGGTGTAAAATATGCGTAGAATAATACACGTAACTAAATAGATAAGTAGTGAAGTGCATACTTTAATCTCTTAAGACGAGAAAAAGCGATCACTGACCTACCGTGTTTTTTAAACGCCTTTCCTGTGTAAGCTGTTGGGTGACCTCGTCATATCTGGTAGTACTTCGCAGTCAATCCAATGTCTACAAGCGTAAAAAGACCTTTTAACTAAACCTTCTGTCTCAACCCTTTAAGGAGTTCTCAAAACCTTCCTTCATCTGTCGGACACGCAGCTCAAGTTGCCAGAAATTGCTGATTTTACTGATTTGAGACTTTGCAGCCCACCCTTGTACCACGCATCGCGGCGTTAAAGCACTTCAAACAGAAATAGAATTCTGATGTCCATGCGGCACATCTGGTGGTGGCGCGTACTGAAGGGCCGAAAACGGTGGCATCAGTTGATCTAGTTTACATAAATCTTGAACTCTTTTGCCCTGGTAGCCGAGCTTAAAGCTGAGCACTCATTTATAATACAACTCTGACTTCTTCGTGTCCTGAAGACGCGTGAAAAACCAATTGATAGCAATAATTTCTTAGGGTAAGCTCTAGCTCCGCCAGTGCTAGCACTTTTTTGCCTGAAAGAAGTTGTGCGCAGACTTCGAAAGTACATTTATGAACAGAAAAAAAATCGACGGCCTTTTTTTAACTAGTAAGGTAAAATTGCTTTTTTCAGTATCCTCTCACGCAACGCTAACGAGCGCAAGCTTTGTTACTGAGAGAAGTAATTTTATCTTCTCTTTGAGAAAATTGCTGGCTCTTCTCTCGGAAATACCGCGAAAGGGTAGATCTTTGGCTTGCAAGAACCCAAATATTGTTGTCTGTGGGCTCGCTGTCTGCTATGGCTGCGACAATCAGAAGCACGTGATATGCTCGTGTCGTTTATTGGGTAGGCCCTGTGAAATTCGTAAGATCAAAGCTATTTTTGTCCATGACGAGGACAAGTGTGGTTTGATTCTGGGCATTTCGTATCTAAAAAAGCACGAGACTTCTATCGGTTGACAAAGTGTGGCAATGCATGCCAGAAGTTCAATTTCGCGGACCAGAGCTTTGGTGATTCAACTTTTCACCTCTTTTGTACGTACAGCTCCTTGAGGTGATTGTGAAAACGTCTTTCAGTGCTCCACTGACAGCACCAGCTACCAAAGCGTTTGAGGAGGTGCTCTTCATGTGAGTAGCGTAGCTTTTCAGGTAGCTTCCGCAAGCGACAAGTGTAAGCGTGCAAGCTAAAGAAGATTACGCGGGTCCAAAGTTCAATTACATAGAGCCATCAACAAAGAACATTTTAAGGACCTTTTTTTACCAATGTTGCCCGGTATTATAAGGTTTGTACGAATTACGCAAGAATCAAAGCCGAAGCTCGCACGTCGGCTTTTTTAAAAAGCTGTCGGTACTAGCGGAATGGTCGACATCCGCAAGACTCGAATTTGTCTTCGGCTTGCCAAATGCTAGTGGTAACACAAGCAATGCAGTCTTCGTGAGACAGCGAAGCAAGATGTTTTATTTGGCCTTACCTCAGCTATTTTAAAAGGTCTTATTTAAAAACAAAAATATATTCAAAACTTTCACCAAGCCATTGCCAATATACTTACAAAAATATTTTCTGATGTCGTGATAATAGGCTAAATATGATTAGCAGAGTTTTTAAATAGTAGAAAATTGTTCCCAAATCCTTCAACTAATCCATTGCCAGTCCTTTTTTCAAATGGTTTTTTGATGTTGTGATAATTGGCTAGATGTGATCAGCAGAGTGGGGATGCAATTTCATCCACACAGAGGATGCTAACATCGTTACTGATAGTTCGATGGCCATGAAATTTCCAACCCATCAAGTCTTTACAAAACAATTTTTGTTGTTGCTACGAGCCCCGCCTTGTCAAGTGGTCGATCAGAACAATTTTACCTTTAGTATACACGCTTCATTTTTCTCGATAGTGTTTATCAGCATTCTACACCCAATTTTGTGTGGCTCGCTTTAGAAGGTATCGCCTCACAAGAGGAGTGCAAGAAATATCCCTGTACGCTTCTGTGCAAGTACCAGGTGATCCAACTTTATTCAAGCAGATATGATTGTCTTTACCAAAACATTTTTTTATCCATGCCAAAGACCGCATCTGCGCCAAAGCTTACGTACATGCCTATATTTGTTACCACAGAAACTAAACCGTCACTCGGACTAAAAAAAATCTCAAAAGCCGCCATTGCGGAGACCGCCTACAAGAATTTATCTTCTCCCAGACCTCTCCGCGTTTGGGATGAAGACGATAGGGGACTACACTTCGCTCTGGCGAACACTCGTCTGGCCTTTCATTAATTATGAAGACAAAGAAGCCTAAGGCTTATAAAAATGTCATCAGAACAACCTCATAGACGAGTATAAGTCATGAACGGTGTTAAACGAGTTTCAGACACCTCTGTCATGCGAAAGGGTTCACTCGCTTGAACAGTGTCATACACCGGTCAAAATGCAAGACGCGCTGCAGTGACGTCACGGATAGGTGCATGGACAGACGGAGTGGAAATTATTGCGCCCGGATAATAAGACAATCTGATTGGCTTAGATACATAATTGGCGCAGAGGTTGCAAGTTGTTGCGAGCTTAAGACCTTGTAAAAAAATTACCAACTTCGCAACCATTGGTGGCGCTTGTTGGTCTAACATCGGCTCGTTCTTTGGCTTTCGTCTTCTGATTCGGGCTGGTCTCCTCACCTATACCGTTGATGATGACAGCGTAAGAGAATTTGCTGTGGGTTGGTCTTGTGGTTTCTCATAAATCAAAAGCATCTCGAAACAAATAGAGTCGATCTCGTGGACCCAGCGGATGTGACCATGAAACATTACGTGTTCAACGATCAAAACTTCACGGAGTGGAACCAGACGAGTGAGAAGCATGACGTTACTTTACTCACTTGTACTGTCAGTTTGAGCTTAGTGAACGAACGAGATCTCGTTTCTAATTAGCACGGATATGACAGAAGTGCCTGCGACAATCGTGATAATGAACTCTTCGGCAGACGAAAATGGATTTGCTCGGCAATTTAATAAAGAAGTATACGAAGAGGTGTACAAGGTGTAGGTTTGTGCAGTGAATGCAAAAGCGGTGCCGGAGTTCATCCAACCGGTGCTAGCAGATTTCTTCGATGTACTTTCAGACACTCTTCCGAATGCAAATTCTCTACATCGCTCAGTGAACTTTGAATAAAAATTGGAAAAGGACGCCGAGTTCAAAGCCAACAGAATATATCTCGTGTCGAAGACGGAACAAGTTGCACTGAAAGATTATATCAAGGAAAAGTTGCTGAAAGGGTGGATTGGAATGTCGAATGCGCCGTAGGTATCGAATATTTTCGGAGTAAACAAGTAGGGATCCTGCCGCCAACATGACTAAATTTGGGTATTTTTAAGATTCCCATTTTCTAAAAAATAAATCACCGTTATGTGAAAAGTCAGACGACCGGACGCGATTCCACAGATTTTTCTTCCGCTCATCGATAAATTGTTTGACAAAAGGTAAGGGTGCTCAATTTTTTGCTGTCCTTGACTTGGCTCAAGGTTATCGTCATATGCAGGTTGCGAACGATTCGCGAAAAGATACGGCCTTCCGCACACATAGGGACATGCTCTTAGCCAAAATGCCTGGTATTTGGTCACGTCTCGCGCGATCCCTGTTCAACAAGTTCGATTTTGACGACGTATATCTGGATGGCATTTGTGTGTTCTCTAACATCAACTCAACCATCTGCGACGAGATTTTGGAATCCTACGCAGACAACACCTATACGCTCATTGTGACAAGTGCTCATTTAGATTACCGTCCGTCAACTTAATGAGACATACTGTACCAGGCGTCGGATTGTCTGCTGATAAGAAAACAATACTCGCGATCGAACAAATGGCCTCACCACTGGCCACAAAAGAGCTTCTTAGCTTTTGAGGGATCGCTAGTTCTTTTTGACATTTAAGGTATTGTGATTTATATTACCATTGAGTGAGTTTACAATGAAAGATGTCGAACGGTACTGGGGCCCAAAAAAGGGCCCTCCCACCCTCGTGCTCTGGATAATTTTCCTACTTAACAAATTATTCTCGTCAGTGGCGCACCTACCAAAATCTAAATTTATCTTCACGATGTGCGTGTTTTCACCAGTCGCTTCATCGATAATGGCTGATGTGGCTTTTTGTGTAGGTCGTGTCTTGAAGGTGTCTCGACTTGAAATTAATGCCTCAATGCGCAATAACATGAAATTGAATGCCGGGTAGTCGTGACAATTCGCAGGCAAATTCAGTTTTGCAGCATTGTCGTTCATTGACAATGCGAAATGACTTATTTCAATAAACCCAAAATTCCACGGCACGCGCGACGGTAGCCTAGGTAATTAAGAACTCGCAATAGATTGTGCGATTGCCCACTGCCAAATTCGCCGTAGCGCGCAAGGTTGTATTACTATCAGAGCAGCAGATTCTATAACAAAGAGAAGAGTCTTGCAGATATTTAGGGCCTAGACCTTGCAAGCCATGGCGTCGAATGATTCGCCCATATGCTCTGCGCTACATGATGTTTCCGGAGATTGATTCTCGAGTGGCTACAATGGCGAAACTTTGCTTGGAAAGAGCTGTTGTTTCAACGCGACCTTTCAACGGCTGTGCTTGTACTTTTGGACCACATCATAAATCGATTGACACTTTTTTATTCGGTGTCGCTAAAGGCTTACAAAAAGTTAGCTTGCATCAGTCGGAAGACATTCTGACGTACTGAACTAAACAGTGAAATTAAAGAGCAAAGTTTTGCCTGGAAAAATGAAAGAACGATTCAGGTACTACGGCCCAAATTTCTAAAACATTGTGTCGATTCTATATGCTCGAGGTCTATTTGTCCAGCTCATACAATTAGGCGAACCACCTCAAAAATGTCTTGGCTTCGTCAAACTGCCAAGCCAAGTTGTATAAACGTCAGCCCCGACTGCGTATATTTGGTCACATCGCATACATTGACTTTGCGATTAAGCGGTCGCAGAATGGAAGCCACCAAGTCTTTCGCGCAGGGTAGATTGCGCGTCAAATGGATGCAGGAAAATATCTATCTAAGTGATTACAGTAGACATTTAATCGCGTTGGTGGACAAAGTGCTACCAGATGTGACGGGGCCACACAGCACCTTGCACAGAGAAAGCCTGTCGAAAGCCATACGATCTTTCGGTGATCGACCCTCACCATTTCCGGTATGATTGGTCGAGCCCTACCTCTAATTTTTCTTACGCTCTAATTTTGACTCTGCAACCTGCATTTGCAAACCGTTGTTATTACCGATACAGATCGGCACTCAAAGATATATTGCCTCCACTATTATGTGTGCGTGCACGTCTTCAGAATGGTATTGGTTTTCATTCGAATTGCAATACGACACTCTACAATATTAAATAGCCCTTCGTTCGAGCACTACAACTCGAAATCAAAAGTCGAGCGGGATCATATCTTGACGGTCATATGCCCCCTTAAAGATGGATTCGCGGCTCGAATCGGAGAAAACGACAAAATTCACCGGCAATTGCTTTGGCCGAGCCAACGGAATAATATCGTTGCGACCAGTCGTAGAGATCTCCGCCAAATTTGGATTTGGCAAGCCGTGCAACAACGTCGGGCCAAGATTTCGCCGAGTCGCCGTTCTTCTATACTTGTCGTTGCTAGGCAAAATTCGTTCTCTCGCTGCCGAGTTTGCTGATGTCGCGACTACTTCTGCTGTAATCGCAGCCGTTGTTGACGAGTGCTGGCAGCTCGTTTTCGAAGGATCAAACTGGCCGTTGCTGCTGCTGTCCGACGCTCCAGTTGATCTTTCCGCCTTGTCAATGGATACATTGGAGGAACCAGCAAAAATGCTTTGTTTCGTGTGAGAGTCATTGTTTGTAGCTGGTAACGAAGCTGTCGCGGCTAAGCTCCCGACCCCAGGCGTTGACGTGAGACCACGATGACGACGAACATCTGCAGGGAGAAGTGTGTTCAGTCGATGCTTATCATGCGAGCTTGTGGTTGTGGAGCGGTACCGAAAGTCAGCGCGGCTGCTTTCAGGCCAGTAGGTGGGATGATTTATTTCCTCAAATTCTTTGCCTTTCCTCTGGCTAGTTGCATTGGTCTCATGTTCTTTCTTCCTGTCACTCTTCTTAAGCATCTGGCTCGACGCCTGCCCGTAAGTCTGATTGTCAAACTCATCCAACGGTCGAATTTTCATTGACAGCCCAGCAAGAGCCAAAATGTCTGGATCTCGAGAGAGATCACCAGTGCATAGATCATCGGACATGGTGGAAATATAGGTGTTGCGCAAACAGTGCGAAACGTTGTCATTCGTGGAACGATCGTTCGACGCACGCGAAAACGAGCTACTTGCAGTGGACATGGACACTAAACTGTGTTTATCTTTGCAACGCTGTGGAAACTCCGGATCTGGCACGTTTTGCATACGACGTAGCTGGTCAGGGTCGGACACGGTGCGAAAACGTGGTGGGGTAGCCTTATCCACGGGCGGAAATGTATCTTGCATCTCGTCAAGTGTGACTGGAAAATCGTCCACGGATTCAATTAACCCCAACGAACTAGCTGTGAATGGGCCAGCCTTCTCTACAAATGCACCTGGACCATCTCTTGCTGGAATATACGTCACGATCGAGCCAAGTCGACGATCGTAGCTCACGTCATCGGAGCTATCGTACGAGATGACATCATCGGCGTCAATAGTGGCGTTGAGTCCGCTTCGAGAGCGTACAGAATGAGGATTGTCACCGATGGAGTGCCTTTCCGAGTCCGAATTCCGTCGCGTTTGCATCACGGCTGAGGCTGTCACACCATGTCGCAGATCTGCAATACAAGCACTACAGCCTCTCGCTTCTCGAAAATGACGAGAATTGCGGCTGCTGTGGCGTGAGGTGCCCATATCATCGGTCGACACGATTTGCCAAATATTTCCAGTCCGACTCGAGTTGTTGTTCACGGCCTCATTGTGTTGCGAGGACAGCGAGGACGCAATGGCGCTGGTAGTCAACGCACTGGTGCTGCCATCCTTGATTTCGTATCCAGACATGTTGGTCATACTAGAGCACGCACTACACACAGCCTCCCCGCAGAAACGACAATGGTGGCACCGGCGAAACGTACGAAACATTTTCAAGCACATGAAACAGTGATCACTCTGCTTCCATGTAAGCTTACTCATGCAATGGATCGTCACTTCCGGCCTTAACATTCGTGCCAGATTCCCAACACAACTCGCAAGTGTCTGCAACCACCGCTGATACTTTCGAGCATGCTTTAAAGTCGCTTTGGTCGGCAATAGCGACAGCAATAGCGAAAGTCTTAGCACATTTGGCTCGGACGTCTCCTCGATAATAAAGCCCGAGTTACGAAAGTGCAGTCGGTCCGTACAGTCTGGAATCAAAAGCTGTGGGACGTCTTGAAAGTTAACGCTGCTTAAAACGTGAACACCAACTAATTTGCACGGGTCGGTCAGCGTGTTAGACCTTGCGCGCGCTGTTCCGCGTCCTACACGTTCTAACACGCCCGCTTCCGATTGCAAAAAAGCATCTTGGTAACAAACGAGCGTACAATCGCGGTGGTTGTCTGCCGTACTGCGCGTGGCCTGAGCCTTTAACGTCAGCCAATTGACCGAGTAGGCATCGTCCTCGGAGAAACTTCGCCTGGACCCATCCACACCCGCGTCCGGGTCTTCAGCGAACGGCGGTGGCGTCGTACACGTGAGCTTGTCCAATGTCACACCATTTTGAAAATAGTCTTTGAATATTTGCCGCATCACGAGTCGAAATTCGTCAGTGGTAGACGAATGCAACAAGTCCAACATTGCGGCCACGCCAGAGTGCACTGTAGTGACTGCTCGGACCAGATAATAGTCGGACGAGTAACCTGCTCCATGTCCGAATTTCCGAGCTGTCGTGACGTTCTGCGGCAGGTGACGACCAGCCATTTCGTACAGCATTGTGCCATTGCGCTCGTTTGTAAATTTCCATCCCTGTGTCGTGGTGGCCAATATGGCCAAGTCCGTAGCAGCCTCATGCATTCGTGTTAGCATCAACGTGGACGGTGCGTGACCCGTGGTCTTGTTCACGGCCGTGCGGCTCATTGGACAAAGGTCGGGACTCGTGGCGGGCCGCACGGGTAAGGAACTTTGGAAATGCGTGGCACTGAACATTGAGACGGGTGGACGTTCGCTCGCTTTCGTTCCCTTTTTGTACAAGGCGATCGTCACTCCGCGTCGTTGCAAATAGACCGAGCTTTAGTATTGCAATCGTAAAAGCATCCACCGCGTTGTGGCAGTAGTGGCGCAAATAAAGAATGCCTCAAGGTTTTGGCCACTGAAAAGTGGTCGATGATGTGGAAGCCGAGCGTCTGGACGATGTAACCAGAACCAGGTTTTGGGGTTGCATGTGCCAAGATGGGAATACGTAACACTGTAAGATACCTTTAAATTGAGACTTTAACGCCAGCTTTTCCTTGTATGAATTTTCAGACATGCTTTCGTACGAAAGAGGTCCGACGGTGGACTGGAGCAGTAATGCCCACCCATATGATGCGAGGTCGACCGCAACGTAGCTACACGATCGTTAGCCTCAACTTGGTACTCTGCCGTCATGTGCTTGTGAGCTCACAGCTGTTTTAAAGGTCTATTTTATCGACCGTTTTTATCCTTGACTCGTCGTCACTTATATGCCCATACTTCGCTATTGTCTCCTTTTTGTGCAGGTCATGCGGTCGCTCGACAAATTCTTTTATGGCTTCAATATGTTCATAAGCGCAATTATTTGTGCTCACCTATACATGGATAGCTTGAAGACATTCACTGGGGGTTACCACAAATTAATAAGCTAGCGGGATCATTACAGGATAAGGAGTAGGGGAGTTGTGCCGGACGTAGCAAGTTACTACGCGCGCTCTAGCATTTTACTGGCTGGCTATATTGACTTTTGTTTTAGTCACGGAGACAGTCAAGAGAGGCACAATATTAATATTAGTGTTTTTGAGGCGTACTTTCTGAGAAAATAGCAGCCATGACATAAAACTCATCGAAAAGTTACTTACATGCGTGCAGACAGAAACAATTTGTTCCAATTTCACTGACTGGCCGTTCTGTGCGAGTCCCCAGCGAATCGGTCCCCACAACTTCATTGGTCTCAAACTCGTCATCCTCGTCGCGTCCAGCCATCGACGGCAACCTACACGAGACTTTGTACCGCAAAAATGCCGATGAACAGAAAACCAAAGAAATACATTGTACGAATTGTGCTCCATAAGTGTCAGGAACTTGCGGCTGCCAATCTTGACCCGTTGGGTGGCAAAAGCAACCCTTATGTGAATTTTACTCTTGGCGGCGTTACGAAAAAGAGTTCATGCGTAAAGAAAAACCTCAACCCACAGTGGTCGCCACCCGATAGATTCGACTTTGAGCTCGACGAATGGAGGAACGAGTTTGTCATCGCAGATGTCTTCTACTACGAATGTAATCGCAAGGACGACCTCGTTGGCTCGGCGGTAATACCGCTTTCTCTTTTTGCTGGAGATCGACATGGCGAGATGTACAGCTACCCACTAGTGGTACCAGACGAGATGAGTGGCCCATATGCGCCCAAGAGCGACCTGTTTCTTCAGATCAGTCTGTCGTCCAGAGACGGCAGTTCTGTCAAGTTCTACTGTTAAGACTGGCCGCGACAGCCACGACAGTCATTAAATTTATGTATCGTTGGACACCCTTCACGTCGACAGGGAGGATTAAGCGGAGCCGTTATATTGACACTACACCATGTCTTATTTGTAATTAGTGATAGATTTTTATTAGGTATTACACCGCCGACTTGTATTAACTAAAGGATAAGGAAGCTCCGTATCACCGGTGATGCTAGAGGAATTGTCCCTCGTTGCATTGTAAAACGGAGGCAAGTCCCTTGGTCTGGATGTATACACATAACCGCTGAAGCTGAAGATGCCCTCATCACCTGTCAAGCATAACAAAGACAAGCAATGGAAAGCGCAGTTATTACCTTTTTCCTGATTACATCTACATTTTTCACATATAATCGACCTTACAATATTCGCTTGCTGGTTTTGAAATAGAAAACCGCTCAGTTATCGGGTTTATTTCTCTTGGCCTCTGATTGGCTGCAGTGAACTAAAAACGTATTGCAACCTCTACAAGCAAAGATTCTGTGTACCCACGAGTCTAAATTTTGCATACTTCGCACGTAGTTTCATCTCCCCGTCTTCCTGCTTTCCAGAATGGACGGCAACAACGCGCCGAGTGGAAAACTGTGAGCGAATGCCGAGGTCAAAGCTCTGCATCACAGTCTAGGAGGATAGCTGAGAAGCGCTAGTTCTCCCATATATGCATTAGGACACACAAACCACAACTGTTTAGTGTATAGTTGTTTTTCATTCCATAAAGTGGTTTTAAGTTGATTCTACGAATTATAGGTGGGTGGTGATTTTCTTAAGATCGAAACAACTTTTTTTTAAAGGTAAACCATGTAATTCACACCATAAACGTCTTCCGCACTGCAGCCAATCGGAAGCCAAAATAGATGACTTATGGTTCCGTATTTACAGATGAGCGCCCAAAATCGCCTTAATTTATCACAGGCACACCTGGCATAATTGACAATGAAGAGATGAAGCCATATATGTCGCTTAGATCAAAATGAATAAAACGCCAATAACTAACCCAAAAGGCGTTCATTTTGTATGCCGACTGGCCATGCAAAACGCGTGTTTGTCAGGACATTAAGCTTCAAGGCAATTTCATGAGTTAAAGCTTGAACTGGGATGATCAAGATGAATAAAACGCCGATAATTAACCCAAAAGGCGTTCATTTTATATGCCGACTGGTCATGCAAAACGCGTGCTTGTCAGGACAAAAAGCTATAAGGCAATTTCATGAGCTATAGCTTGAAGTGGGATGCTTTCGTTGACAATGTCAAAAATGCTGGGGACGAGATAGAGAAAATACTTCAAGCATGACAAAGTTTGCATTCCTATGGTGACCTATGTGATTGAGACCTATAAAACGAAGTAGGCGATGGACTTTGTGACTCACCCTCTATTGATCAGGGTGCAAGATGCCGTTCTGTGAGAAGCCCACTCGCTGTTAAAAATACGATTCGAACGCGATTGAGGAAGGCCTACTACGTGGGCATTATGCGGCGATAATAACATTAAGCACTACGCTCATCTGTTTACGCGCCGCGAGGGCTCTTTGAAGCCACAATTCGCCTGACGTGTACAGTTTCAGTTTGACTTAAGAGATTCGCTATCTTAGCGTCGTAAGAACTTGAAAAAAGGAAGGTCACATTTGGTCTGTTAATTCTCTTTGGTTCTTTCAGTAATCACAACGACAATAACAACTTCTAGGTCCAAAATCCAACCTCCTGTATCAAAATCCCTTCGCGTCCTGGAGTAAGGGTTTAGTTAGCTCACCCGATGGGTCAGAGACAACTCAAGCCAAGCGCTAAGAGCACGACTTTAAGGCGCTTATTCCCATCATACGGTCAGAAGACTGCGTATTACCTACATAGCGTTCTATACTATATTGCAACGGCATTTAGAAAATTTCGCCGAAGGGAAATGAATACACTTCATGAGGCTTTAAAGCAAGATAGTAGCGCCACTTTACGAAGTCTTAAGGCATCCTTCTTCCTTACAGCGTGCTCCACACCAAAATTCAATTCAGTATGGCTTTCAAGAGACCCTCAACTACGCCTTCTCGCTTAGGAAAAACAGCTTCCTTACATCCAGTTTACGCGCTAGGAATTGCTGCTGAGATCAGCCCTGATGACCAACTTTGCGTGCTACTTTGGAATGGCCCAGCTGTACACACTTAGCAAAAGTACAGCAGATTTTGATTATAGTTGGAATTCACAATGAGCGTGTTTCCTTACTACAACCCCACAAAAGTGTTAGGTGTGTCAACATCATCCATGGGTGTTCGATGTTATGGGGTGATTCATGTCGTCACAGGACTGCAAAAGCTCCGATCAAAACATACGTCATCTTGACTGTAGCCACCCTTTTAAGTGCTAATTTTTTAGTATCTTGCGGAACTGTATCTTCTTTGGCTACTGCGGTAAAATTATTACTTCCGCGTTTAGGAGTTTGCTTTCATTTGTATTTCCTTCGTGGCTACAATCGTATCCATTGCTCGACTGATTAATTTTGACCGACGATCTACGAAAGCGTTAGTAACTAGGCTCAAGTCAAAGTTTTGAAGGAGAAAATCTTCCTAGGCTCACTTTCCATCAGATTTAAAAGGGCTTGATCATTTATAATAGAAAAAAGATTGGGTACCGCAGTGCACTTATGGAAGAGGTTGTCAAGGACGCGTGAGTTCATTGTTAAGAGCAAACTGAAGTGAACTATTGACATCGTGACGGCCCATAAATGTGCATACTGCACACTGTATCGTCAAGGATACAATTGCCCTTTCTTTATTTTAATATATTTTGCCGCTAACATTAGCAAGCGACTAGAGCAGCGTTTGCCAAGATTCGTCGGGAACTTTCGCTTGTTGAACTCAATTGTAATCGAGAATTCATGCTTTTCGATTTTTGAGGCCCTAAAAATCTTAATTGTTTTTAAAGTCATGACGTCAGCTGGTGCTTGTCTATCTTGAGTAGGCAGTGTGCAAACATCACAATTCTATCACCAACTATGGACAGAGTCAAGAATTATATTTTATTAAAAATCTGCAGATACCGGCATGCGTTTGACGTGCGAGCTGCGGGTCTGACCCTTTGTCAACTCTCATATGTCTTCGCAAACGTGGTTGCCCCCAAACGTCTAAGTGGAGCCACTTAGAAGTATTAGAAGACCAGGAAGTAGGCTTCTCTTAGCGGACTGATAAACACTTAGCATGTGCTTCGAAGAAAAATCATACCTTCAATCTTTATCGGCATAAGTAGAAATTAAAACAAATCGTTCGCTTTCATTTTTTGTAAAGTAAACTGTCTTTCTACAAAAAGCAACGAAGCTTCATTACTGTGGGACAGACTACTCGAATATGGCATCTATTCCCTGCAAATTTAGCTTCAAATTTGCAGCAGGTTTCTATGTCTGACGGACAAGTTCGTCAAAAGAGTTTTGACTAAACGCGTCAACAAGACAATAAGCTTGCCCAATTTGTATTCAACGTCAAATCTATATTCCGCAAAGAAAGGCAGCAATCTTACCAATTCCCAAAACAAGTAGAGCGAATCCATTAGCATTCGCGAGGACTCGTAGTATAAAGAACTTATATATTACAAGATACACTCGAAAGCTCACAATGCCTACTTTATGATAAGTGCTTCCACGTCATGAACAAGGGATTTCTGATAGGCACTCCAAGCTTCCTGGCTTCAAGTGAGGTGGTTCGTCTAGTGAGTTTCCTTGACGCGCAACCGATGCCATAATCTGAAGTGCTATGTCGTATACAGCAGAGCCATAAAAAGTGCCATTCGAAGACATTCCAATACTAGCAAAATAATCTGTATAACGGCTATCCGAGCATCACTCAAGATACCTGATCTGCATAGTTCTAACCACCTCCATAAGTCATCATAAGATTGTGGCGTTGGCTAAGCCACAACAGCTCTATCTCTTTAGTGTACTTGGCAGTCCCTATGGTGGCTTGCAAAGCAGCCGAAGATACTGATTATTTTCTGACGCAAAGCTGACAGAATGTTTATTGAAGCTTGTGTCCTTGCCAAGTGTGTTTTTAAGAAGCCCCCAGGGCCGACAAATATATTTTTGGCACAGCTAATGACAAATACGGCGTCAGGAAAAAAACTTTGATGATTGAAACAAAAATCAAATTATAAAACGTACCCTATGTCTCAGCCAATTTAAAGCATATCATTAACGTACTGACCGGGGTGAGGTAAGCATTTTTCTCTTCCATTTGATTTCGGAAGCATTTATCTACACTTTAGTTCACTGATTGAAGTGCGCTCTATACGTTTTAATATAAATGTCGCAAGCATTACGGTGTCGGGTCGCTATCCAAAAGGCACGCAAAGGTTAGAGGTTCAAAGTGCCGTAATTAGACTTATACTGACATTCTTAACGAATAAGTATAGCCAAACCTTTTTTCTAAACTATGCCCCATATTGATCGGGTCAGGTTTGTGAATACTGGGATAGTATTTCATACTAAAAGTACCCTATGCCAATATTACGGAATTCCTTTTCAACAAGATGCAATTTGTGAAGGCTTGAAAAGACATTCACAAAGAGACCAAAGAGCAAAATTGAAGGCAGCTTCGACTAGAATAAACCATCTGAGAGAAGAGTCGAGCTTAGCTTTGCGGTGGCAAAAAAACTGACAAATAAAATCCACTTGGAGAAGCTCAGCTCATCTAAAAACAGTGTGAACGTTTCAGCCTTAGCACCAATTAGATGTGTCAACCAGCTTGGCTAAAGTTGAGCAATCGGATACATGAGCTTGAGCTGATGATAGCCACAAGCTTGGCTGCTTCTAGTCACTACAGCTCATACTAGTATAGTATGGAACCAAACCGGTCCGTATTATTATAAGCCATTAAGACGATTTGATTATATAACCTAGCCTGGCCTTGCTGTGAGTCATTGCTATCATTGAACACCGAGGGATTATTCGAAACTGTCTTTGCGTCATCAGTATCGACCTATTGAATATTGCTGGCAGAACGGGCTATTAAAGTGACTGACAAAAAGGCAATTTCTTGAGATTTCTCTCCTGCGTTTTGGCTTATTTTTGCCGCCTCTTGTTCTCGGTGCAGACGACTGGATAAGAAGTTAATCGATTTCCAGTGCCACCTATTGACTAATAACACATGAGCGTAGCTTTGTTATGCCAATATTCAAGGCGATTTTCTCCGTAACCACTCTTTTCGAAAAAGCACCAGAAAATTAAAAGTTTAATTGCGCAAGGAAAACGGTTCGTTCACGAGAAAGCATACCATTGAAAGAAAACACGTGAGAGAATCTCCACGATTCCAAATCGATCCAAAATTGAAGGATACGTAATTCCATCTGAAGGTCAAACCATTCATAGAGATATTGGCCATTCTGTGTTGCGGCAGCAAGCGCAGTCTGTAACCTTAGCTTGACTATCGAGCCGCGCGCACCTCCTGCATTACATTTATTCTGATTGTATGAGAGACGGGCCTGACAAGCGTCTTTCCAAGTCTGCGACTGGGAGTCGGTCGCCAGTTTGCTAAAATGCGTCCAGATGTTCCTTGAGTATCACCATGTGACATTGGATCCACACACGGTAAAATTTTGACGGTGCAATTGATATAGGAGTCAGATAAAGTGCATTGTACAGAATCGTATCAAAACTAAATAAAGAAAGCTCGGCTGTGATGGCGGCGAGAAGTGATTTCTTAGCAATTTGACGCGAGGAAGTTGGTCGAGACTAACAGTTTGATGTAGAAGGCTTACCTTTTCTCGTTTTCCTTGTACGCAATTCTTCGAGAGTGACTTTTGCTGTTGAAAGCTCGTGAAAATAAAAAGCTTTAAACTCGATTGAAGCCTACGAGTTAGTAGCAGTACGAAAGCTTTAAGGACTTACCCACAAAATCGAGAGAACGTCGACTGGAAGCATTGCAACGCAAAGTGGACCTTAATACACAGGTCTTGTATATGTAGTCTTTAATCTAGAAAACCAAGCCCTTTATGTCGTTCTCACGTTTTCTTTATAAAATGCAATATGCACTAAAAGATAGAAAACAGTGATAATATTCTTGAAGGAAGGCGCGTAATTTTCGGTAAAGTAAGGGGTGGAAGTCGTAGGCTAAAAGAACAGAAAGCAAGTTGGGCAGTAAAAATCCCGAGTTTAGAGCTGGGAGACGGCAGAATTAGAGCAACGAAGAAATATAAGACAGAAGATGCGAGTTATGAGTGAAGGGCATACAAACGGGGTGTAGGTGCTGTCGCAATGGTAATTTCTAGCTGTACACATGGGTGGGAGAAGGCGAAATTTGTTGAGAGCTTTGAAGCGCTTAGTTGCAAATAATTTTATTTTAATCAACATAGACTGTAAGCTCAATCTTGTTCTTTGATTCAAATCAAACTTACCCGCTATAAATTGTTGCTTTTTTGTGCCATTACTGAAAGTGGCGGAATGTGTTTTTAAAGGGATGGATCGACAAGGCAACGCTGAACAGCTCTCGCTTTAAAAACAACGCTAGATTGGTGAGGACTTTCTGAGATTATTCGGCTTAGCGCATACCCTGATATTGTGCTATCAACACTTCGAACCCAGCGTAGTCTACATCGAATTCTGCGTTACATCGTGGCGGAGGGCAGATCCTGCCGCCTTCGTGCCAAAGCCTACGTTACGATTTCCTCCGTGAACCATCCACACACCTCTGTCTAGTAAAAGATAAAAGTAGCATGTATGATTGGCTCTTCGAGCTTTACCCACATCTATGTCTTTATGGGATACTTAACCAGTCGAGGACAACTCTGAACAGCCTGTGGCCTCCAGGGTCAAATTAAGGAAATCTCGACGAACAAAGTCATTATGCCCCTAAGCAAAAGTTTGCCCCAGATCTCAAACAAGATTATTGATTCAAGTATTTCTTTGGGCCGCTCTAACCTTCTACAAGACGCTCGTTTCTTAAGGGGTCAGCCGAAGAACTCGAATCAACTTGCAAGGCGTTCTCGTTGTATTGAAATTTTAATTACTTCTCGCCCTCAAAGGAAATTGAGCATATTAAATGATTTGAAGCAGCATTAAACTATCCCGTATCCTCCAATTTACCAAGGCCAGACTAACACCAAATGACCAAGCATATCTGGATAGCACCTTTTCGGCGAACAAATTTTACAGGGCACTATCGCATACGTCGACCGGAAAGACACTCGGGCATGACAACCTTTAAGTCAAGTATCTCAAGGATGTCTTTCTTCATTAAAATTGCTCACTAGAAGTGTAATACGCGGCCCACCTTCTCGGTCGGAAGGACAAATTCAGCGTTGGGACCTCAAAGCTTTAGCAACTACCGACCGATCACGCTTCTGAATTTCAATGCCAAGCTATGACCTCAATCATTTCCTGTAGGCTCAAATTGACACTGAATAGCCTCTCACATTCAAATTAAAACGGTTTTGTTCCAGGAAGGGATATTCGCCACGCGGATTCAAAGGCTCGTGTCTTATTTCGCCTGTTTGGCGAATAGGATCCGCCAGCCGAGGCAATTCTACTCAACTAAGCTAAGACCTTCGACAATTTCGTATGGGAACCACTTGACTTGGTCCTGATGATCTTGTAAATTCGGGGACACATTTAGGCAATCGACTCAAATCCTGCTTCCATATCGCTCATGTTCAACAGTCGACTAATGAGCCGGTTCGAATTTGGTGCTAGAGTTCGACATGAGGATCCTCTACCCTCAGCACTTTTTGTGCACTTTATTGAGCCTTTGTTAAGTATGTCAAGAGTATAAATAAGAAACAACAGCTCACGCAGTGGCCCCAATAGTTAGCTTTGCCGATGACTGCACCGGCCCTCTTTACGCTCTAAAGTACACGAAGGTTTGCTCAGCCAAGTTTAAGACTCATGTGTGGCCTCAAGAATGCGCATCGACAAAGACAAAACGGGTTGCTTCCCTCTCATTCATGAAAAGCTGAGACTGAGCTCTTGAGCCAGTCGTTGGCCAAGAAAGGACGAGCTATGATAGAACCACAGGTCGTACTAAGCTGCTGACGGCTCGACTCTTGCTGTTGCTAATAATCATCATCACTTGCTCATAAAGACAATAATCGAGTGTCTCTCTGTTTCGTCGAGCTCGTACACTACGAGGGCAAAAGTGATACAGCAGCAAATCATCTTGCCAACAATGTGCTATTTAGTCAGTGTTGTCATGTTACTTCGACTACATTTCAAGACAGGCTAACAAAAACTACTTTGCCTTTTTTATACCAACTCAAATCTGTCAATACTCTGCCAAAAACCTGATTATTTCTCATCTCATAAAGACGAACTGGATTTCCCTCTAATTCCCGAAAGGAGATAAAGCCTGCATTACAAATGCTCTGCAAAATGGTCTTGGCTGAGAGACCCCCCCTCCGGGAAAAGTCCTTCTCTCTTGGACGACCTTCCTCATCCAGCTGTTTGATCGGGCAAAAGCCCCTCAGAGAGAGCACTTCGCTATAATGCACACATTAGTGACTACAAGCTTGGACTAGACAATCCCCTTCCAGTCTACTCGGCCTATCAGTACTTTGTGCTCTTCACTTGTCATACCCGCTTTCAATCAAAGGCCTCTCGTATCCAAGTCGAGTTAGATAAGTTCACGACACCAATATTAGACAATGTGAGTGTAACCTCAACTATCGTGGCAGTATGCTGGTGGGGACCTGACAGCCGTAAAGTTTAGCTACCCTTCTGGCCGACAAAGATACCTTCCACTTTGTTGTTTTGGCGAGCCATTGGCGACGGCAAAATCTGAATCGAATTTTTTTAGCCAGCTTGCACAGGGAAGAGCTTTTAATGTGCGCTCATGTGCGAATTTCCTGAACAAGGCTGATTAGCTCTTAAGATCATATATTCGAGCGACCGAGTGACACACGGCATACCACGCATGTCGACACCTATGAAGTGGCCGAGCTTAGTGTGGCTTAGATTTGGGATGCAATGCAAGTCAACCAAGCTTCTTACTTGCCATTACCTTGCCTTTAGGTGGAAAGAATCCCCCACAGCCAATAAGTCGAGACATCAAGATGGGAAAACGTATCCGGCCATAGTACTTATACATCATCTACATGCGTTATTACAACGCTTTCTACCTTGGCTACCCCCTTCAATATCCCTAAAGAATGTAGTGATTGTGCAACCATGGCTGCGGTGTACTTGAGGCCTACCCAGAATTCTTTTGGAATTTGCGATTTACACGAGGCTTTTAACCTTTCAAGATCTGTTTTCGACCAGTCGAGTGGTATAACTTGAGCCTGCATCTTTGGTCAAGTCTCAATACGGCTCCAGTCTGTATGCGATTTTTCACATCGTACGGATTGTAATCCTAAGCTGTTTGTGGATGCACCGGAACGATTTACCCTTTCATGTGCTCTCAGCCAACTTTAGCTAATATTAATACAATTTTGTGACTCAACGTTTTTCATAATCAAACCCTTTGTGGACCAATCATGTATCCAAATTTGCACAAATTTAAAAAAATACTTCCATGCTAATTCGTCGACGTCTTACGCCCCAAGGGCGTCGCTTTGCCCTACGCGCGCTGAGCAACATCGTTGCTCCTGCCCGTTTCGATGTTGTCATCGTTGGTGGTGGACATGCAGGCTGTGAAGCTGCTGCCGCCGCCTCCAGAACTGGTATTCCTCCTGATCGATGCTTAGCACTACGATGGATTAACACATATATTGTGGCATTTGTGCACTTGTAGGGGCTAAAACTGCCTTGGTGACGCAAAAGTTAGCAACAATTGGCGAGATGTCGTGCAATGTATGTGCCAAAAGCCGCTCTCTTAAGCATATCATTGATTCTAGCGCCACGTCTTGTCTTCATTGGTTAGCCGTCGATTGGTGGTGTAGGCAAAGGTACCTTAGTTCGTGAAGTGGATGCGATGGGAGGTCTCATGGGCCAGGTTGCCGACTCAGCCGGTATTCAATTTCGAATGCTAAATTCGTCGAAAGGACCTGCGGTAAGAGGCTTGCGAGCTCAGATGGACCGAGATTTGTACCAGCAGAGTATGCAAAAAGCGCTGAAGGAGCTACCAAACCTTTGGATGATTGAGGAAGGAGTGGATGATCTTATAGTACAAGAAGAGTCAGTTCTGAGTGATTTTGACGTCGACAAGCGTGTCAAAGGAGTGGTCTTGTCTTCCGGTCGCGAGATCCAAGCATCGCAGGTCGTCATCACAACAGGTACGTTTCTTCGCGGTATGATTTACCAAGGCCCCGATTGTCGTATTCCAGCAGGACGACACATGCGAGACTCGAACGGAGTCGAACCTCCTGCATTTAAGTTGGCACAAACGCTCGAGCGCTGCCACTTTCCACTCGGTCGTCTGAAAACAGGCACCCCTCCTCGACTCGACGGACGCACGATCGACTATACTGATCTAGAAGTGCAACCCAGCGATCACCCAGCAATACCATTTTCGTTCTTAAACGAGCACGAGCAAGTTCAACTCGCGGACAAGCAAGTGGTGTGCCACACAACGTACACAAATGAAGAAAGCCATCGTATCGTACGCGACAATTTGCACATGTTACCGCAATACGATGGCGGATTCGATGGCAAGGGTGTGGGTCCACGATACTGTCCATCAATTGATGCTAAGGTCCTTCGGTTTGCTGACCGTACAAGACATCAGATCTGGCTCGAGCCCGAGGGTTTGAAGACACACCTTGTGTATCCAAACGGTATTAGTACTGCGCTGCCCGAGTCACTACAGCTTAAACTCTTACGCACTATCAAAGGACTTGAACAAGTAGAGATCGTGCGCGCTGGATATTCTGTTGAATATGACTATGTGGATCCGCGATCGCTGCACCCGACGCTCGAGACAAAAAAGCTGCGTGGACTTTACTTGGCTGGTCAAATTAACGGCACAACGGGGTACGAAGAGGCCGCGGCACAGGGTCTAGTGGCTGGCATGAATGCTGGACTGAGTGCGATGGGACGCAAACCACTCCTTCTAGACCGTGCCGACGCCTTTATTGGCGTCTTGATTGACGATTTGACTTCATTAGGCACGACGGAGCCGTACCGAATGTTTACATCTCGCTCTGAGTTTCGTCTCTTGCTTCGCGCAGACAATGCCGATTTGCGTCTCACTCGAAAAGTGTTTGAGTGCGGCGGTGGCATCCCGAGCGAGCGCATGGAGAAGCTTGAACGAAAAGAAAAGGCGATGGAGTACGCACGGAAAGCGTTGCATGAATTTGTGCGAGATCCACATGAGTGGAACCGCTACGGTGTCAAGGTAGGGCTCGACGGTGTCAAGCGCAGTGCTGCTCAGGTTCTTGCCTTCTCGACTGTAACGCCGCACGACATTGAGCGCACGTGGCGGGAAGACAAGTACGAGTACGCCGATGCGTTGCCGGACGCGATCAAGGAGCTCATGAAGACCGAGTGCTTGTACGCGACACAGTTGCGAACTCAACACCGGGAGATTCATGTCTTTCGCAGCAAACAGCATGTGGAAATCCCCACGTGGGTCGACTATTCCCAATTGCCCATGATTTCAAGCGAAGAACGCGAAAAACTGCAGCAGACTCAGCCCACGACGATCTACGCCGCCAGTCGCATTGCAGGCGTTCGCTCGGCGACATTGTTGCTGTTGTACCAAGTTGCAAGGCGTCAGTCCCACGATGGACTCACGAAGAAGGCGCGACGACGTGCTCGACGCGAGAAAAAGGTGCTGCATACGAATTAAGTTCAGTTTGGTCGGTCAAATTGCTTATTTGATGGCCCCAATTTTGTGATCGGAGTTTATATATATTATCAATTTTGAACATTGAAGCGTTGTATATCTATATGGGAGCAGCGACGTCGACGGGGTTGGTTGATGCTGTAAGAAATGGAGACATTCAACTGGTACGACAATTGTTGCACCGTTATGAAGCAAGTGTCCAGGACGCACCTGCTGCTTCGAAGGACTCGTTGTGGCAGCTTGAAGTAAGAGCGGCAGTGCATACAGTGGTGGCATCAGATCTTAAGTCGGAACGCCAGCTTCAGCAGCAACAAATTGCCTTGGAGCTCTTACTGCACACTCGACCGGAAGCTTGGAGCGCCGTCACTATTGATGATGATTCACATGACGTGAGCGATGAGATGAGCGTCACGAAGAATTCGGCCGACTGGACAGCTAGTCATCAAGCTTGTGCAGCGGGTAATCTAGCTTTTGTGGCCTTTGTACTGCAGCATTATCCAGCACAATTCGAGATCCAGACTCGCGACGCGTTCGGACTGTTTCCGATAGACTTGGTGCCACCTGAGCTTTTTTCGAGTGCAGAGGAGATCGCGGACGATTTTCGAGACGAACGGGAGGCAATGGAGCGTGAGAGATCGTGCACTCTGCAATCTCTCGTTCTTAAACGCTTGAGAGAGTGCAAGGCAAAGCTTCAGGACGAGCACGTGCGTAGGCTTGTCAAGATTTCAACGATTGAAAATGTGGACAACCAAAACGAAGACACTTGCAAACCCTGTGAGTTTCATATCGCATTTGAGCCGACATGTAAGCAGCTGCCACACCATCAAAATCAGAATAAAAGGCATGTTCACGAACGTAGTAAATTGCTGCGTGTTAGCTATCGCTTGCCACGTAGCGACCCTTTTCTTAATGGCTACTTTCAGCTTATCTGGCGAGAAACTGGCGACGCTTGGAGCGAGGAGCCTCACTACGACCCTCGCGTCACGAGACTAAGCGATGAATGTGCTCGACATATGGAGAAGGAAGCTCTGTGGTCTCCTCAGCACAATTCGACTTCTCGTTCCCTCGAGCTGTCAAACCTGAAAGCTGTCGTCGAAGGCTATTTACTTCTGGATGTGACCCATTTACCTGTTGATAGCGTCTGCCACGTACTCTTTATAACTTGTGACCGTCGACTACTGCATCGAACGGTCGAGTTGAGCACTGAAAGTCTTGCGATACAAATAACCAATTTTGGCAGTGACGTTTCAAGCTCTACAAGTGAAGAAGACCTCACGGAAAAAGATTTTAAGGGACAGAATCAAGAAAAGGCCAAAGAGACAGAATACTCTTTTTTCGTGGGGGGTGAAGAGTTCTTGCATCCAAATCCAGTATTTGCTGGTCAAAATTTTCCCGACGTTGACGCCTTTGAAAGTTTTTTGAAAGACCTGAGAGCAAAAAAGCAGCGCCGACGACAAAACAAAAGTAATCCGCTTGGACGGCCAAAACAAGAAAGCAATAGCGATGGATCAGCAAAGCAAGAGCAAAGTGACATAATAGGCCCACTAGCCATATTGGTGGAGGAAGAAGACAATCAGGGTGACAACGACACGGCTCGAAAATGAAATTTTTTGCATGTCGGTCTGCTGTTGAGAAACAACAGGCAATTTGTCAGCTCAAAGTGTGTGCTACTACGACAGTTCATTCTGTGTTCGTTTTTTGAAGTGACGCATTGCCGCTATGCAACGTTTTGCGTCAACAACGAAAGATTTGAACCTCTAGAAACCTCAAATTTCTTAAATTACTTTTAGGAGGTTAAGGTCCTACCGGCATTTAACTTACCAAGTACCTAATGTTAGTTAACCAAGAAGAATGAAAATTCATCAATACTGCATACTTCTATCTCCATAAGACCAGGTCGTTTACCGTAAATTTGCACGTTTCCCTGACGCCTACTTCGTGAATGGAACATGTGACCCCATCAATGAGTAGGTGTCGTACTCAAGCCTTCCTCCATACGGGTAGATTGTCTATATCCTCGTACAAGCTTCTTCACGCAGTGTGCACTAATGTGAAGACTTGTCATTTTTTATAAGCCCAAAGGGCGGGGCTGTAAGCGATTAAATTGTTTTAATTCGGCGAATATGAAGCTTAGGCCCCGGAGTTTCTGACAGTAACGCCCACTGAGCTTCAACATTAAATCTTCAGGTTTCCGCAAACAAAGAAAAGAAAAAATGATATTGTTCCTCCCAAATCAAAGAGTTTTGACAGTCCTGTGATTACTGACAATAAATAGCATGTTCCTATTGCGCTCACTTACCTGATGGCCCGAGCGTCTGTCCGTGGAGTTAAAATACCGGAGTATTTTTTCTTCGGGAGCACATAAAAAGCAGCAATTCTTGCAAACTAACTCTGAGCTTCATCAGCGTTTACTCTTGCTTGCCCGCAAGCACGGAAAGTATGAGCCTCGCTGATACGTTCGTGAATCAGTAGCCACGGTCCCGTCACTAAAATTCCATATTTGAGTAATTGTTTTTCGAATGTTGTACGAGTACACCCCCTCGCACGAGTTAAAGACGCAGGCGATGACACAAGAAATTACCCTTGAAATCAAACACTCTCCGCAGTTAAGGTTTCGACTAGTGATGCTCAGATAGCTTACTCGGATCTTCCTGAATACAAGAAAAAAACTATGGCTAAGACTTCGATGGCTTCCTTTTTCAAAATAGCTCGGCGAAATGAATATATTTCGTGCTCCAGAAATCTTAAGGCCTAGTGGCTCTAAAATGCAGAAAACATTTTGCCATCAGAAGTAGGCTAACCTACCGGAGAAAAATATGCGTCCGTTATAGGTGTTTAGTGGATGCACACCGTAAAAGCTTAATTTGACAGCTCTCGGAAGAGATACCAGCATTATGGACTGCATGTACTATGTGACCTCATTTTGAGTCTCTAGTGACAGTGGTGCGTTTGTGCATTAGAAAACAATAAGGATCTCCGATAAAGTCTTCAAAGACGTCGTGATGGCCGCCTTATGAATTGGTTTACATCTCGGGCGTCTACTTTATTAGTTTTTTAATTTGACGAGCCGCACGCACAGCGGGATTAGAAAATATGACATACCATTGAAAAGAAAGAAAGAGTTTCGATCAGGAATAATACACGATGCTGGCAAGGAATGCTAAATCGGTTTGTACGAAAGACAATCGAGAAATTACATTCATCACTCGGTTATAGTCAGCGCGACAAAAGTCTAGCTTGCATGTTAAATGGAAAAAAGCTTTACGTCACAAGTTCACTGTGTCCTTTGCGAACGCACAATTGGGAGGTGATACTTTAAATGCACTAAAGTCAGTATATTATAATGCACAACTCAGTATAGGTAGACAAACAGCGAGCAGAGCAATTGCAGATCTGCTCCAAAGCCACTTATTCTGAACACTTTTGATTTCGACTTGGCACTAAAGTCACGCTTCTATGATGGTAGACGTCACAAGTCACTTACTTTTAAGAGATTCAAAAGCAATTTCATCAGGTGAATGTAAAAACTTGCTGCGTTAGAAATCAGAACTTCTACCAACAGACTACTGATATAGGCGTGATCCAATACCATGTGTGGGCTTCAAATCAAATACTGTGCATGCCACGAGATATCTTAATCAGCTCAACTAAATTTCGAAGGATAATTATCAAACGTGTATTACAGTATCGTAAGTATCGTAGGTACACTGCTGACTTCAACCTCTGGTAAACCAAGAGAAACAATATTTGACGACGCAGACTATGAGTTGAGATACATGCGTGGATGACATCACAAGTATTACGGTAATGTCTACACTTACTACCATGGGTACGGATATTGATTACGGACACAATGGTGGTCGTGAATTGGTCTTGATAAATAAGGTTGCTTCTAGAAGCTTCTAGAATGATCTAGACCGATAGGCTTAGATGTAGCACAGGGTAGCGAACTAAGGAGCTAAATATATTCACTTTGGTTTTTACCAACAAATTGAGACGCACCAATAAATCTACTCAGCACGCTTTACCCTCACAGCTATGGCGTCCAAGCAACCGAAGTTCTCCTAGGCAATGGAAACTACTTGCACTGGGAGTTTAACATGCGAATGACGCTGGCGCGAAAGAAGTCGGTGGCGTACGTTGAAATTGTCAAGAGGGAAGAAGAGATGACGAAAATTTGGCTATTCAACGACGCCAAGGCACTGGCAACCATCGCCCAGGGTATCGAGCTAGAGCACCAGACCAAGATTTGGTCTGCATCGACGGCTATGCAGGCTTAGAGCATTTTACGAGAGCTCTACAATCGTACCACGCTTCACAACCGACGCGCCGCCTGCATATATTCAAGATGGAAAGTGGCCCAACCATATTCAAGCATCTGGATACGTTTGACGAACTTGTTGTCGACTTCAGTCACGTAAAAAGCCTGTTGGCGACTTGCGACAGCTAGTGGTACTGCTGAGCAGCCTCCCGACAGATTATGAGCTGATCGCGTCAATTGTGGAAAACGCCAACGACACCACGCTTATCGAGGTCAAAGAGAAGCTGTTGAAGAAGCATGAGCGGTTGCAAAAGAAGGAGACGATAGAGAAAGTGTTTCCTGTTCACAAAAACGATGGGCGGCTTATAAGCAATTGTGGACCTCGACGAAAAGATCACGGTTTGAGGAAGAGTAAAGGTGACTTCAAGGGCAAATGCGACAAGTGTAATCGAGTTAACGCATGAAGAGAAACTGCCCACGCGGAAGCGATGACAGTGGTGAAGACGCGGTGTTCGCTGTTAACGAAATTCGGTTTGATGTATGGCTGATCGATAGCGGTGCGACATCGCATATGATGAAAACCTATTTGATTTTGATGATGCGATCTTGGGCAACCATTGCAAATGATAAGAAATTGCGTGTTCTTGGTAAAGGAACTGTTAAGCTGACTGGGATGGACGGTATGTGCACCAGGATGCTAGATGTTTTTTATATCCCAGGACTCGATAGACGGCTGCTATCGATGGAAAACTTGCAGAATTTGGTCTACGTGTGGAGTTCCGGCAATTTCCAAGTGTTATCTGGGGTAAGAATGAGGCTTTGGCTCTGATCAAAAAGGCCGGCAAAGCTTTCGTTCATAATTGCAAGCTGTAGAAGTGCGCTTGGTGGAGTACGCCAGTGTTGACAATCAGTGGGAGCTGTGACAGCGCGCATGGGGCGTTCAAGCGAGAGCATGTGGTCAAAACTCAGTATGTCACGCATGGTATGCCAGCTTTAAGCCGTGGCATTAAGACTATATGCAGTCGATGTATGAAAGGTAAGCCTCCGTATCGTCGTTTTATTCACAATCAATATCCAAGACATCGCGTGTTTTGGAGTCAGTTCATACGGATGTGATAGGACCCATGCAAGCGATATCGAAATGAGGCAGATATGTGCTAACAATAGTGGATGATTTTTCACGTTTCGTGGTTGCTTACTTCCTGATGGGTAAATTTGAGGTCGCCGCGAAGCTCGCCGAATATAATTCTTTTTTCGAAAAGCAATGGACAGAGCAAATTAGATGCATTTGCTCTGACAATGGAACAAAAAGTAGGTCACAGCTACGTGCTCCCGAGATGATATCATGCATCGGCGGACTGTACCTTACATCCCCAACAAAATGGTGTAGCGGAACGAATAAATCGAACTTTCATGGAGAAGACAAGAAGCATGCCTCATTACATGGGCATGTCAATGATTTGGTGGGCGGAAGATGTAAGCACTGCAGTCTTTTCGATTATTAGCTCTGTAAACACCGAACGAAGGGACATGACGCCGTACGAGGTTAGTTTTTATGAGAAACCACAAGTGGAACACCTGTGTGTATTTGGGTCCCAAGGAGATGCTCACGTTGACAGCACTAAAAGAACAAAGCTCGACCCTAACTGCTATAAGTGTATGCCTCTTAAGTATGCTTGTAACGTGAAGGGGTATCGTGTTTATGATTTGGAATCATCAAAAATCAAGATAACACAATCTGTTCAGCTTGATGAGCGTGAAGTTGACGATATGTACGACACACCATGTTCGGAAAAAGAATCAGTTACCCATGTTTTAAAGGCAATAATTAGAAAAGCGACCCATTTTCTGCTGAGCGACGGCCGGTGATAGACGAACGCATGAAAAGTGTCGAGGAGTCTACGCAAGATATTAAGACGGATGAGGTCGAATCAGAGCGCAATATTAATCAGGAGAACCTCTAGCACTCAAAGATCAGATACTTACTGGGCAAGAGCTGACAAAATATCACCCTCGCACAGAGGGATTAAACGTTCTCGTGAGCCAAATAATTACTTGAAGGCAGCTTGGAGCTGGATGATGAGCGAAAATCGGAAGAAAGTGAAAAATTTACCGTCTCCGAAGTGCCCAAGTATCGACGAAGATGGAGTACTTACCGAAGCGGTGTTGGCGATTGCGGCAAAAATCGACGGGGCTTATGACATTCCGAACACAGACGCTGAAGCAGTTGCAAGTGGCGTGCGAGCAGCAATAAAGATATTATGAACAGAACGGCACTTAGTTTATAGTACCGCGCGGAGCTGCTTGTCCGATTGGATGTCGATGGGTTTTTGCTAAGAAGTGCAATGAGAACGGCCGCGCCATTTGCTACAAGTCACGGCTTGTCGCAAAGGGGTTTAGCGCAAAAAAACGGTGTGATTTCTTTTGAAACGTACTTTCCCGTAGCGAACATAAATTTGATTCGCGTTGTCTGGCTGAAATGGAACAGCTGGATGCAGACACTGCGCTTCTGAATAGTGAGCTAAGCGACCGAGTCTATATGTAGATACCGTGTGAAGTTAAGACTATGTTTGTTTGCTGATTAAGGCCATCACGTGTTGAGACAAGCAGCTAGCACCTGATATTGAACGATCTAGGCGTCTTCGATTAAGAGATGTGGCGCGCATCAGTACGTGTATGTAAGGCTCTCTAAGAGCGGGCACATTCAAACTTGCCTCTATGGTGATGATATGATAATTGCAGCCAAGACCCGCGCAGAGATCCGCCGTGAAGTCAAACATGCCATCAAGAGTGCTTTCAAATTGGTGACGCAAAGTTTATCGTGGAAATGGAGATTGATCACGACAAGAAAGCCGGAATGCTTACGATTAAGCAAATGCGTTACATTGACGATTTTACGCAGCGATTCGGTCAGCAGAACGCCAAGACGGCCGATAATCCATGTACCTCCGATCCTAAGCTTTCCAAAGAGCAATCACGAGGAACAAATGCAGAAGCTACTGAAATGCAGTCAAAGCCATATTACTCTCTCATCGGCTGTCTCATGTACGTAACAACATGTACGAGACCAGACATTGCCTACGTAGTGAAGCAGCTATCAGATTCCTCGAGAATCCTGGAATACAGCATTGGCGAGCCAGGATTCGTGTGCTTAGATACTAGAAGTCAACGCGCCTGCATGGAATAGTATATACAAAAAGGATCGGCAACATTATGGTTGAAGCATTCGTGGACGCAGACTGGAGAAGCAACATCGACGACAGCCGATCTGTATCTGGCGTGATGATTAACATTAGTTATGGACCAGTGGTGTTCACGTCAAAATTACAGAGTAGGTGGCACTGTATTCAGCAAAAGCCGAGTATATGGCACTAAGCCTATGCACCCAGGAAGTTTTGTGGAGGCGCGCGATGTTATAGGACATAGGCAAAGACCAGAGCCATGCAATGCAAGTCTGGGAGGACAACTAGGGGGTTAGGGATAGCACTAGTCTAAAATGCGGGATATTATGCCGGAAGTAAGCTTGTCGACACCAAGCATCACTTCAAGCAAAAAATGTTGAATACAGCATGATCCAAATCGACTACGTCAACACAAAACATCAGCTCGCGGACATGCTTACCAAGACTCTCGGGACTAAGACGCTTAAGTTTCTACGCAAAAAGACAGGCATCAAGAAGCAAAGAATCAAAGCAAACTCAACATTAGCGGATAGTGGGAGCGTTGAGATACACCGCTGAATGTGCGTGGATGACGTCACAAGTATTACGGTAATGTTGACAGTTACTATCATAATTACGGACATTGATTATGTTCTATATAAATAAGGTTGCTTGTTGAAGCTTCTGGAATGATCTTGACGGATAGGCTTAGATGTAGCACAGGGTAGCGAACTAAGGACCTAAATATATTTACTTCGGTTTTCACCAACAAACCAACACTATGCAAATGGCGAGTCTGACCGTGCGGGTACGTACCACAAATTGACGGTGCAAATGCAACTATGCCTAAAATAGCAAGATGCTACCACCGTAAGCTTGTTGAGGGGAAGGCACATGGCTATGATGGCGCTCGAATCATCATTTAGCTATCAAAATAGGGTTAATTTGCGTGACGAAATCACTGATACTACCTTAGTATTTATTAAGAAAAGCATTCTGATTTTTAAATGTTTAACGAGATATTATTTTCGTGAGATTGTAGAGGCTTTTATAAATCAGACACAATGCACCAACACATTATTATTCTGGCAGGCATCGTTACGAAATTTTTAGAGATTTAAGTTACGCGCTAGGATAAGCTGTCTCTATCGCGGGATACTAGTAGTAATACGACCCATATCGGGACAGGGTTCCATACCCCTCATTACACTATGGGGGTTTTCCGGTCAGTGGGTGTCCCCCACCGAACCCTTTTATTACCCAATCGGGCGCGAGTTGGTAGCAGTCACACAATCGGGTGTGATGATTCGTCCACTTTAGCGACCTATCTTCGGCTGCCTTAATTCGGATCCTATGGGTATTAAACCAGGTACCTTCCGGTCCTGGGTCGAACGGCTAACCGCTCGAGCCACAGGGTCGGTTTCGAAATTTTTAAAGCGTACAGAGCTCGAGCGTTCTCGTGGTGGGCTAGGTGTTGTGCATCAAGAGTCAAAAATGTAAGAACACAAACTCTATTTAATATGCACATTTAAGATGCTTTTTCGCTCTTTTTGAGCAGGACTTATTAAGAAAAAGTTTTTACGATACCGAAAATAATACTTACATTATAAAAAGCCGGTAAATTATGTTTTGCAAAAAAATTATCTTTTGTCGTCGTTTGTAAAGTCGCTCGCTCGCTACATGACGTAATTGCCTCATTTGTAAATTAATCATTACAATGAGAGAAGACCTGTTTTCAGTAAAGGTACTGCTTGCTAAATGTCAGGACCTGGTGGCGGCAACGAATGACGTGGAAGACAAGACTGATGCGTACGTGGTCTTCACGCTCGGTGATACGCATAAAAAGAGTTCGTGCATACGGAGCAGCCTTAATCCGCATTGGACACCTTTTGAAAAGTTTGAGTTTGAGGTGGAAAAGTGGGAGAATGAGTTTATCGTCGCTCAGGTGTTCGACCGCAGCCAACATAATCAAGACCACCTCATCGGGTCTGCTGTCATCCCTTTGGCGCTGTACGCTGGAGATAGAAATTGCGAGATGTGCAGCTACCCGCTCGTGCTCCCGGACGAACTGGACGGGATGGGGGTGCCCAAAAGTGATATATTTTTGCAAGTTAGCCTACTCGATGCCGACGGCAGTCCAGTTGAGGAATTTTATTGATAAAAGTGAAACGAGAGGCTGAAATTGCAATACATTCGCTCAATACTTAAAGTCACGTGCTGACCAACGGCAGCGAATTGACTTTAATGAGTCTTCTCTGACCTCTGAATCCAGGATCATCTTGTGCATCCAGCTACCGCTAATCAACCAAAGCCAGATAAAACAAGAAGGTCCAGAAGTCAAGGCTTCGAATCTGAGGATGTGCTGGTTTAAGTAGTCTGTATTTTCGGTTGCGTCATTCACAGTTTCCACTTAAATTTCGAGAGCGAACATCTATAATTCAACCAAAGTTTGGTCAATGATTCTGCAATCTATCTCACAAATTGCTTATCAGTTCCTATTGATAGTGTGTTGAGATTCACGCATGCACCAAATGATGCTATTGGAGGGCGAACGATGATTGACGCAGGTTATGGCACCAACACCTCAAGTTGTAGAAAGAGATGGGTAATATTTAGCACAACAAGCTTATAATATTATAAGTTGACACAATCTGATTATTGTGTACTTAGCTTTTGTTTATGTTATCCTCCTTTTTCCTGCATTGTGCTTAGTATATGCGCCATTCTAACAAAGCATTTAAGTATTACTAGGCCTCTTTTGTAACAAATACCCGTCTCGTTCGCAAATTTCCAGTCGTCCCACATTATTGATCGCCAACTTCTCGTTATCTTCACCCCCGATTTTCTTTGATCGATCGTACCTACGCGATCCCTGTGGCGCCTTTCTGCCAGCGACGCAACAAATAGCATCAGCCAATTTCCTTCTTCTTGAAAGTACAATACAGACGTTTTGCTCATTTTTATGCCTTTCCATCGCATCTGCCACCTCGCGATTCGCAGATTCCTCCGATGGCCGCACTTAAATACCCAAGCGAATGATCGTATGCCTCATTTCCATTTGTGACTGATTTTTGTGAACTCGTACAAAAAAACATCACTAAAAATCAGCATTAATCATATCGCCAATGTATACAGCCAAACAATACTCAACGGCGATGGTCTATGCTTCTCTTAACACAATCCCTCCTCATCACTGGCCACTTTAAAACTTAACATTGACTCCTTTCCCGGGTTAATCAACGCCTACGTCCTTATGCTTTTTCACTACAGCGCATTAGATGAAGGTCAGTAGCTGCTCACGCTTGAGGTCTTCAACGTTATTCATCAGACCTCACTTATCCATCCGCTGCTAGATCAGTCTTGCGCCGCTCAATCAGCTTTTATTGTATCGTTTCAATCTGACGCTCCCCCTGAAAACGCTGAATCTTCTTGTCTTTTGAGAGTGTCTAGTTTTTGCTCTCTAGACGCTCGTTTTGCTCGTGTCGCTTTTAACACGTCAGCCTCGCGCTAAAAATTAACGGGATGCACGACGTTGAGAATATTGTTTAACAAATGTAAGTCTTGTCACTGCTTTGATCTTGCTGGTAGAATGTCTGCTTAGGTGTGACGACCTTAAGTAATATTTTAAGAAGGGCGTACGTACAGCTGTGTATTTTGCAACTCAGAATAGTGCTCGTCGTGAGCTGATGCTGTTAGATGCATTATTGCATGTACATCACAGTGCTGGTATTAATTATCAGCGCACATTGGTGTTTATCTTTCGCTTTGGGGGGACTTGCTATCTACGCTATGGCCTTAGGAGAAATTGCCATTTGACGAAAAGATGTCTAGAAGTGGTCGCCGATTTACATTGTGTGCGGTGATTTTTATCGGCGCAGTGATTTTGTTGCTCTTCAAATATTTGTTGCCGTCATTGAAAGCGCACTATGACAAAGTTATTGAAAGTATAAATTAGTGGGCGACGAGAAGGCGCCATTAAAGAGAACAGTCACTGCTTCTTGACCTGCAGCTGAATTTAGGGACAAGCGACTGTTGCAGTACAGCAGAATCGAAAATCGAAGAGAAAAAACAGGAAGGAAGGGAGCACATAGGTGATAACAAAGCGGGTGTTTCGCGTTCAGTATTATTTATTCCTGTTGAAAAAAAATGTAATATACATCGAGATGACATTTTCAGGAGCGTATCAAAGCAGCGTAGAAGTACAACTACCAGTGCACACGCGATGCGCGATTGTTAATACACTTGCACTACGACGATAATCATAGAGGACAGATCCGCAAGCTCAATATTGGACTCAATCAAGCGACGACCAACAAGAACGAATTGAGCTGGTTAATAAAAAAAGTTGAGATGAGAACGCCAGTGATAACAAAGTCAATCTAGATCTGAAATACCATAATCTCGTGTCAACGAAGAAGAAGATATACGACAATATTTTGGCAACATATTTGAATACGAGCTCGAAAATTTATAAATATTCAAGCTACTTAATGCACCGTGTTAAGTGCGTGGTAGAACTATCGAGATGGTTCATGTTCGTAACTCTTTTTGTTCTACTGATGAAAAGCTATGAAGAAGCACGTGTCCTCACCCAAACCTGCTCTACAACGGTACCTAAAATGATATACATGCAGTTAAGCAAGCATACCATTCTTTTGATGAGAAACCAGGTTTTAGAACAAATATTGTTATTTACGAAATTAACCGATCCATGTATTGTTTTGATTTCTCACGATACAAGTTACGACGCAGGTAACCAAGGGGCTAACCTCGTATGGACGTCAACAGAGGCGGGATTTCGAGTCACGACACCAGTAGCCTCTCCTCTGGGGTTCCTACTTCATCCTATCACCCAAGGTCGTATGTGCAAGCAACGTTTCCTGTCGTTGGACGAAGTGGCGACTACTTGCAACGCAACTTCGTGCCCGACGAAATGCCCGTGGACGACACGGTACGCACCAATGCGTTGGCCGACCGCAACACGATTGTAGACATGAGTCTTCGGCTTCCACGCTTCGTCTTGTGTGTGGTAGTGGCGCTCGTGTTCGCCTTTGGCTTTGCACTCTTGACAAACAATAAGAAAACGCTCACCTACGTCTTTGAAAACCAACTCGCCGCCCACGAGACGCTGTCCGCGGAAGCTTCGTCCGTTGTCGAGAACTTCAACACCTTGTTTGGGTACATTCTTTTCGCGGGCGGCAAGATCTTTGAGGTGTTTTGCGAGACGCTGATTTTTCCTACTCTAGCGACGTATTTGCACAATTGCAGCTTGTACCCAGGCGACCAACCTGCACGCATGCATTCCCTCGTGAAGACGCGTTGCATCTTTTGGGGACTCAAGACCGTGATCATCCTCATGAATGTTGGCTTTACAAGTGTCTACGTGGGGCAAACGACACTGGAAGCTGAGCCGTCGTCACGCCATCTGGCGGTCTCGGACACGCTGACAGCAAGCACGGCGCCATTGGAAACGGTTGATTGGGATGCCAATGCTTTCCCATCAATCTTACGAACGTTTGTGGTTGGGAAGACGACTCCATTTGCATTTGAAGAATCGTGTGGACGGTCTCCGGAGGGTACGAAACAATCGAACAAAGTGTACCAGTGGAAGACGTGGGCCAACGAAGTGGACACGACATCCGTGAGCTTTAGCTTTCCATCGTACACATGGAACGTGCCTCTGCTCTTATCGCTAGGAGCAATTGTGCCAACGATGTCCGTGGAAATGCGACTACGAGACTATCTTGTCAACAATGCAAAGGATGCAATCGCAGACGATTGGGAACTTGACGTGCTTTACGCTACATTCAGGCAGGGGATCGATCGACTTGGTTTAAGCAAAGCTTCACACGTGAATGCGACCGCTCCTCAGTCATTTAACGAGTTAATGCAGCAGGTCGCGAGGGAGCTAGAAAATGCATTGCCCAGCTGCTTTCGAGCTGATGGGCTGGCATTGCAGTTGGAGCAACGTGAGCTTGCTAATGACATTCATTTTACAAGCATGACTCTTACAATTCCGGTCAAGGCGAACGATAGGGGAAGTACGATGTGCGGGACTTCTGGTTGTGTGTACGCCACATCGACAAGCGGTTTAAAGCAACTTGGTCTCCAGCCGATCGTCTCGATGGCATCATACGATGAGGATGTAAACTCTGCTTTGGTGTATGGTAGTACCAGTCAGTTTTACGAGGGAACGAGTGCTGCTTCTCAACCACACGAGGTGGTGACACTTTCATTCGGAAAATTGACTTGGCGAATGAAAACACTGCACAATTCCCATAACGCGGCATGTGGAGACGACGATGATCAACAGTGCATTGGTTTAAAGTTGCCTCTTCGCTGTAACAACCGTGCTTCGCTGTTGGTTGGCAAGGACGCGCTGGCCACACAGCATGTGAAGCATCCTCTTGCTCTCGTAACGGTACATCCCATCGTGATCATAGATACGACTTACGCACAGAACAATGCATTGACATCGTGGTACCGACTCGTACCACCCAACGGATTGCCTGTGATTCCAAACGTGTCTGACTGCAACCCTCTGGTTGATGCTTACCTGACTCACCTCGAAACAAATCATTTTTATCTGGATGAGCACCTTCCTAGTGAGATGTACTCTGCAGCGCTCTTGTATTTATTCCAGCGCGGAGTGCCAACGTCATTCACAGATGCCACGTCACGAAGACGCCTCGATACATCGACTGGGACACCTGCTACGACGGATATTGAAGTCAATGTGCCAACTGCGACGGCTTTGGTGACGGTGACTGGGTGCATTTTTATCGTGCTGTTAATGTTGTGTGTTATCTACTTACCAACGGCCCGCGTCAAGTTGTCACCGGACACGACACCAGCCGCGCAGTATGTGCAAATTCTAACCGATGACTTGTACCCCGATGTAGTTTACAAGAAACGATTGCGGTTTGCAAACGGGGACTGTCTCCTGTTCAACGAGTATGTCGTTGACGCAATCGTGCTGCACGCCAAGCGCGACCACACTAAGAAAATATACTTGTAAAATCTCAGTTCGCGTGTGCGTATTCGTTTCAGCTGCAATTGCTGCCATTATGATAAAATAAGTGTCTTCAAAGTCCATGTCTAGGTAATATGGAACTCTTGACAGGTTGAAAGCAAGCTGGAAGTATCCGCTATCTATTCAATTTCATGCAAAAGCTTTTCACCTAACATTCCGGCAACAAGGTTCGCCACCGCAATATCTGCCATGGCTTGTCGCGTCTTGACAGTAGCTGATCCAATATGAGGCAATACAATACAATTTTCGAGCGAGAAGAGACGATGTGTAGGAGGAAGCGGTTCTGGCGTCGTGACATCTAGAGCGGCAGCTGCAATCGCCTTGTTTTCAAGGGCCTTTACAAGTGCTTCTTGATCCACTAGTTCCCCTCGGCCAGTATTGATCAAGACTGCACTTGATTTCATAAATTTCAACTCGTTGACGCTAATACTGCATTGACTGTCCTTAGTCAAAGGTTGGTGTAGACTTACAATGTCACTTTCACGCAGCAGCGTCTCCATGTCAACGTACTTCACGGAACCCGGTGGACCCCCGAGAGACCTCTCAGCTTCGGGTTTAGCACGTGGTCCCGTGTATAGAATTTTGCAATCAAACCCATGCAGGAGCATCCGTGCGAAAGACGTCCCAATGCGTCCAAGGCCCACAATGCCGATCGTACTTCCAGTGATATCAGAGCCACAATACTGAAAGGGCTGCCAGACCCCCCAGTCCCCATTTCGAGCGCTCGCCGCACACTTGAAAAGCTGCCGTTTAGCGGCAAATGTGAGTGCCATCGCCGTCTCAGCAGTGGTGACGTTCAGAGCCTCTGGTGTGTAGCCTACTCTCACATTTCTCGCTTTACAGGCCTCAACATCAATGTGATTGTAGCCAACCGACATGGTAGATACTACACGGAGCGACGGACCAGCAGCGTCCAAAACTTCTGCATCCACCTTTTCCGTGAGCAGACAAAAGAGCCCAGTGCATCCCTTCACATGTCGTATAAGATCCTCGCGTGAGATGGAGCTTTTCTCCGATGGAAAAGTCTCTACGGAGACCGAGTTGGCCTTAGCTCTTGCAAGTCGCAGGTGAAATTGCTCTAGAGCAATCGATATGGAACGTAAATATAAAGGCGAATCATTGTAATGAACGTCTTACCTATAGCATATGGTACATTTCGAGTAAAAAATACCTTGCACGGCGCAGCGGCGATCATGTTACGGTGGAATTGACGAAATGTTTCTAAACTTTTATAGAGGAAGATGGATCCGCATAAGAATATTCTATTTAAATGTATTACTCTCGCATTGCATATTTTTGTGCCATTAGGACCACATATTGCGAACAGTTGCTTATTGAAACAGCATCGATGAAAAAAGCAAACGCCATTTACGTAATTGCTTTGATGAAGCTGTATGTCTTTTTATTATCCATACCATGCGATATGTACCACTTGAGCGAAGGATAATACTAAAAAAGCTACTTATCCATTTGCGAGCTGGCTTGTCTCTCATGCTTGGCTGTGGTAATACATATGCCTGCCAATATATATATCATTCGTACTATCTATCAGCGTGCTTTTCTAGATGGGGTGATTTTGCCGCAAAACTACTTCCTGTGTTATGGTGTTTGATCGTCTCACTCGAGACAGCTGAAAATTCGGTCGTTCTTGATATCCTAAACAATGTTCGTTATTCGTGAGTTGTCAAAACGGCATTTCACAACCAAGACCACATAGACAGCAAGCATTAGCATCGTGCCTGATCATTTTTTAGAACGACATTCCACCACGACTTTTGTCTTGTTTTGATTAGCGTAGCAATTGAAGATAATTGTGAAGCCATTAGCAATTTTACCTCTCAACTTAATTAAGAACGAATTCTCTCTTTGCCAAAAGGATAGGCTAGTCTGTGTTGATGATAAGCAGTTTTTTGCAGTAAAAATCTCGAATGACAGATACTTACAGGCGTTGTTGCACGAGATGCAATTCGTTAATGCGTCGTCGTCGATGTGCCTGTCAATCGTCAGAACTGATGATGCTTTATTGAAGCAGCTTGTTCTTATTTTTGACACTGTACAACTGGATCGTTACGAATACATCAGCAATATATTTAAAGATATCCATAAGCAAAGGTCTAAATCTGTAGCTAAGAGCTTAACATTGGAGATACGATGCTTTGTAAATGACAATGTAAAGGCTCTGACATTCGTAGAAAAGACGGTTTGCCGAAACTAAAACGATCAAGGTCATCGAGCTGCAGGAGGTTAATAGGCTTAGAGCTTTTTCTTCAGCTCAAAGTATGGAGAACCCCCGTGTAGGAGCAGTAGCGCTTGAATATCTTCTTCACCTGAGCCCCGATCTGACAAGAATCTTCTTTCAGCATGCTGCTGGAAAATTGGGTGCTAAACTTGGTAAGACCTATGAGATGCCCGATGTAAAGAACTAAATTGGCATAAAAAGTAGGACAGATCGTTTGACTTCCACAGAAATTTTTGCATTGGTGAACTGAGGTCTGACTATAATACAGTTTAACAGCAAATTGGTTAAAGTAGTATTGTTTGGCTTCATTTGCGGTCGCTACGATGTCAATGTGAATAAAACCTATCTTTTCGCTGTTGTAAGTACAGAAAAACTCGAAAAGCTTTCATCAAAAGTTCTAGGTACAAGTGCATTGAGCGTCGAAGATGAAAATGCATGAAATTAGCAAATACGTACCAACTAGTACAAGGTACGCAAAGCACCACAACACGTATTTAGGTGACTACAGATGCGACAACCCAATTATCGTGTTTGCAACTTGGGTGGGGGCATTTGATCGTACAAGTGCATATAAATATTCAGTGTTCTGCTCCAAACTACAATTTCTGCCACTGTTAGGATTCTCTGTAATACCAGTACCAGTGATGATGACTTTAAGTGTGTACAATTTGTCTAGTAGCACGTCGGAACTGAAGTCGATCGAGGACCTATAACAATTTGGATATGGTACCTTTCATATACGCCATCAAGACTCCGCGTGAGTTGTTCGAGCTTCTGATATCAACATTCTTTTTTAAATTATAGCTGCGAGGTCCATTCAAAATAAATGTCATGTATCAAACATGTTTTTGACACGCTCCAATAAACCCCCTCAAACGTTTGTTATCGTAATTAGCGTTTGGTTGTTTACAAGGGCAAGGTTGTCAAGACCAAGCTTGACATTGGTAGGACGCCAGAACAACCACAAGCATCTTTGTACTGTCCTTCAAGCGTTGAAACTGCCTCAGCTAATCGAATCAATAACAAATTTACATGCGATGCAGTGAAAAAAAACTTACTTAATGTTGGATTGACTACGTCCTTTTATCGCGGATAGTCGGTGGGAAATTGACTTCACTACTATCAAGTGCATGCTCGCAGGAGTAAATGCAAGTTTCCGATTCCGTAATTCCCAAATTTAAGATTGTTCAACGTATTCGCCACTTCTATCCACCTTATCTCAGAGATTATCTGTCGACAGATGTTAGATTGACAGTTGATACTAAGTGGCAGGTGCCACTTAGAGTTCCCCTTCGTTAGGCTAATGAGATCGTGCTCAAGAGCAATGTTTACTATGAATGCTTAAGACTAGATAGCTAGCACATTCTCAAGCTTATTGAAAGGCTATAAATATTTTTCAAGACAGCTTCTTCCGAATATGATCACGAGTCGACTTCTTCGTCATGTCGTGTGACGACAACTTTGGCTGTATCGGCAACTGGTCAACGTTTGCTTTCTATTTCTTGTCTATACAATATTGTTTACCATTGTGGTAAGCATAACAGACTTGAAGGCTTTTTTGGTGCAACGTGCTGTGTGGCCTCGTCACGATAAAAAATAAGGGCGAGGTTGGAGGCGAAGAGCTCGTTCCTAACATTTATGATGCATGTTCTACAATAGGCATTTTACGACCTGCTTCTCACAGTAACATGCATGGAAGAGTAGCTGAGAGTAGCGTTTTGTCTAGCGAGCTTTGGCATCCATTTATGTTGAGGCTATCTTACCTACAAGCAACGAGAGTTTGCAAACTTCTAAATAAACTTGCAATTGACGGTCTTCTTATTAAAGCGTCCAAATCAAGGTGACTGTATTTATAAATGGCCTAAGGGGACGCTTTCCTCAAATCCAACTCTTTCGAATGCAGTAAGCAAAGTAATTTAAATCCATCATTAAGACAATTGTGGTCTTCTCCTACGAAAGCCTATTGATGTGCAGTCCTCGATTGAGGATGGTATCTGTAGATTCGCTGTCTAAGGTCCAAACTCGGAAGAGGTAAGCTTTGCAGAGCGAAGCAACATACACGTTTGTGGCTGGCAAAGACGTGTGATCCGCGCCTATTTGCAAACGGGCCATTAGCATTCCAAGCAATTACTAGCAACACTTACGAGCACAATACTTTTCTGCCAGAAATTCAATAAGTGTATAAATACTGAGGCCAAGGCCTTACTTGTTTGGATGATTATGAGTCTTGAGTGCCAGACTCAGCTACACGTTGGAACATCTAAGTGACTTAATATATCATATCGTTGTCAGAAGATTCTAAAAGGAGTGACTATGTATAAGTTAAACGGCAAGTCATCCTTGCTCATTCACTGGATACAGTGTGCACGTACATCGACCTCGGCACGTAGCAAATTTGTGCATCGCTTCAGGGCTCCAAAGAGCAACTAGTAGAAGCTGTACACTCACAGATCAGTCACCCGTTGTAAAGGGGTGCCTTACTGGGAATCATGAAGATTTAAAGATTATGCGGTTGATCCCCACTAAAACAGCTAAGCCCGAAAGCTTAAATTCTCTCCTATAACAAAGCAGGATCGGTGGACTGCATATAGTACACGCAAGCGTGAAAGGGTTTTAAAACATCGTATGAGTCTAGGCAGACTCCGGCGCTGTAAAAAAAAATTGCATGTCAGCAAACTTAAACAAATTAGGCTAACAAAATAAAGTAAATTAAATCCAGTTTCATTGGGTACCAAAGTTTAACAGCACTATATCCTTTTTTTGACATGGACACGAGCGACTTGACCTGGAAATGTTGAGGGTCGGCTAGATAAGCTCAAAATTTGGAGGGAGTGTATATAGATGCAAGCCGCCTAAATCCACTCAACGCTACGGTAACGAAGCCCCAGGTGTGTGTACAGCTCTTTGCACTAGAGCTTAAGAAATATACGCTAACAACAAGTATGCAAGTATTTAAAATAGTGCAGTGACACGTCAACATGTACTTTGATAGCAACGAAATCACTGCACCAACAACAATCACCGCGCACACTATAGTTTGGAGACCACTTTCTACAATTTTTTTTCGTCAAATGGTTCTTCTCCAACGGCCAAAGCGTAGACAGCAAGTTTTTTCGGAACGAAGGAACACTATTGTGCGCTAAGAATTCATCCCCTTGGTTCCGCTCTGCACGAAAGTGCTACCGAAAATGAACGGAATTAGCAATAAGAAATCAATAAGATATTTAATAGAAGGATGACGCGCAGGCTACAACTTCACAAATTCAGGGCCAACGAATTTTACCACCAGAACGTAATGTATGGTGACGGCATCTCCACCAACGCTATTTCAAGGCCGGACTATTCCTGTAGCATCAATTGTTCGTGCGCTAGCACCTTGACGAGAGCAGTCTCCTCGCCCTTCTTTAGCTATTTCACATCTTCACTAACACTCGATATCCAAGTGGCGTCATCCATCTTCGCCAGAATAGGCTGCAGCTTGTCTGCACGTCAATCATTATCTTAGAAAAAAAAAGCTCATGCCACTCTCTTATCGCTAATTTAGTATATCGGTGACCAACAAAATCAGTTCGGTCTTCAACTTTACTAAGGCCAGCCTATTTAAAAGTGCACTTGAAAAGCACATGTCGACTCTAGCTCTAAGTTTATTTGTTCGCCTATACTTGAGCACAGCGGGCAACGGAGCACTGTACCTTTTCACGCCCAACTATATAAGCCCCGATCGATCATGGACAGAAGTTCACAGGTGCTCTTAAGTGTCGCAGACACTTGGGAATCCTTGGGATTTTTCAAATCTGTGTGCTACTGAGAAGATGCGTTCTCCATCATGCGACTTGCAGTATATTACTACCTTATGGACGAGGCAATGCGTCGTAATGATGGTCATCCATTTTTCACACACCTGTATGAGCTAGTGGGCATATGTGATGCTATGGAAACAGCCTTCTGCGATCCGGCATGTAGTTTGATATTAGTATGCATGTAGATAGTATTTTAGAGCAACGTAATTGGATACATGCAATAATTGGTTCCAGTCGCGTGAAAAAAAATGAAGGTATTTGCCGCGTCGATGTGTGGTGAGAAGCGGAAATGGCGGCTGAAGTTGTGGCGACGACATTATGTCCACAGGAAGATATGGTTAATACTTGATTCAAAGTCATATGACCTGGCACACTACGCCCACATTTGTTATATTAGAAATCTGCAGACAAGAATAGGCTGAAAGTTCCTAATTATTAATTGTTGAAAAAGACCATGAAAAGGTTCGGAGCACCTGGTGCGAAGGAGATTTCTTTCAAACCTTCAGGTACTGCACATAGTGACATCGAACGATAACAAAAGAATGGATGCTACTATTTCAGCTACATGGCGACGTGACCCGTCTCCATTGGTTGGAGGTATATGTGAAGTACCTTAATTTCAGCACGAAAATTCTTTTTTTCTTCAGAACTGTAAAAAGTTGGTGACTTTGTCGCGTGCGATCGTTGATGCAGCGGTAAGTATGATCCCTGCGGACATTAATATGAAGGATAGCCTCTTAAAGGACGCGCTAAGGTAGGGAAGGCTAAACGTCATTCAAGTTGCATTAAAGAGCAGTTTATCCATGCAGTATTAAGGGTTCGATCATGTCTATACTACTTTATATACACTAAAGATGACCCTGCCAATCTAGGTGGGGACTAATTTCACTCCAATACATCCCAGCATCAAAACTATTGCACCATAAAGAACTACCCTTCTAAGGCTCATTTTGTTAAACAGTCAGCTCTAAAAGAAGCGCTAGAATATGCTCAGCATGTTTAGCAAAGATAAAAAAGTACAATCATGCTTCAAAAAGAAAAGGTGATGTTGGATATTTATTGATTGGCATGTTCAAATCATAAGGGGAACGAGCTTAATGAATGAGGTTTAAGTGGCTCTGGCGTTGCCTCGCTGAAAGAAGTTGTGCATCCTGGGAGATTTAGCAACCTTAACAAGATTCAAGGCTTGGCACACCTACATATCGCCAGCTCAAGTCTAAATTCACTCAGATCTCCAATCTTGATATCAAAACTCTGATTATTGCTCGATCAAATCGACGGCTCAGCAACAATTAATAATTTACACTCTTGTATATAAGCAGAATATCAATCAAGCAGAGAAGGACAAGCTCAGTATTGATGATTAAAAGCTTTTCAAGAAGATACTCATTTCAGTATTTCATACTTGGCTTTAGAACCTGCCAGTATCCCTAAGAGCTTAATAGGATAGGCTAAAAGATGAGCTTGATTTGTCATGAAAATCATTCAATCATTAAACATATTAACTTGCTTAGTGTGGGCATGTACTTCAATTAGTAGTTCTATGTTGCAAGGACAATTCGACTTCCTGTTGGGCACGAAGAGGACAGTGATCATTGACACGCACGCAATGTGATCTCTTCAATGCCTTTTTTTGTCACGAAGAAGAACAAGGTCTGGAAAACAAAATTATTACGCTCATCGCCAGTTTTCTGTTATTGACAACCAAACGGATAGTGGGAGCCACCTGATAATCCGAGTACTGTAACAACACCTGCACAAACCCCAGGGTGGGAAGCTGTAGCAGATACAAGTGAAAATGTAAAAGCTATCAAATGCTTCAGCAGTGTTTAAGCTTACAAGCACACTGATGTTTCGATAGGTACGGAGTATCACTCATAAAGTTTGTCTACAGTCGCTCGAAAGAAAATCAATCGGCTACGGTGGTCCATTTGATTAATCTGCGGCATAACTTTGACCAATGAAACTTTTTTCAATGCTGAGTTGTTTTGTAATTTGTCATGCGATCTGCACGCCCATAAACAAATAAAAAAGTAAGTTAGCCTACGCTTCGAGTTTACAAAGAGTACGGTCGAGTCAGGGATTTACTAGTACAATTATGGCTATATTGGATTCGTAGAGCCGCGGTGTAGCTATAAAGCAATTAAGTAAATGGTAAGCATAGAGAAACATTCAAAGAGATTCTATTCTATATGGTCCAGTTTAGGCACCTTAGCAGTGTTGAGCATAAGCACCCCGTTAATGAACTTCGATAGCATGTAAAATAGCTCAAGGGATCTGCTGCACGTGGTGAACGTGACGGCCTGACGAGGTCATTTTCTGGATAGGGGATGATGTACAAGAAAGTGTGGCTAGCTTCGCATTATTTGAAGCTACATCGCTTCATATTTGATACGAACGGTTGGTTCCAGAACGTTTCAGCAAGAAAAAGCTGACTTGGGTAGCTCGACATCAGTAAATTAGTGCTGTAATAAGGTAAGAAGTACCAGTGATATGAAGAAAACAAGTGAGCATCCCACGCTTCTTACCGTCACAAAATGGAACTTCAAGTACAGCGAGTAAAGATACCAATTGTTCAGAAAGGCTAGCTAACGTCTCCATGACAAAGCATGTCCGCGGTGCATGATGCCGATGCGGACGGAGACGACGATAACTTGATGTTACTTTGTCGCGAAAGCCGCGAAGATTGTGCCAACAAAGCTGCGTAGACGTGTATGTGTGAAATTTCTTGTGCACTAAAGTTTCTGTGTGGACTATTGCAAGACGATTTATTTGCTTATTGAAGAAATAGAATGAGTACAAGTACAAAATTGCGCCAAAGTAACGTGGCTATGCGCACAGCGAATGACTCACTGAGCAGCCTATAATGATGTAGAACTATTACAACAATCAGTATTTGTATTCTTAAAATGATCAATGAATTGACACTAAGGAGACAAAGGATGTTGTGACCGCAAAGATGACCGGGGGATTTGTCAATTTGATTAAATTCGACTTCTTGCATTAGAACTTTTTTTGCACTGCCATCTGCTTTATGTGCATTATGTCATAACCAGTCCTAATACCGAGCGGTATTTACTCGTTAATCGATACTTTACTTTGATATTAAATTTCTGAAAGTGTTGCTCACAACACGACTTATACTATTTTTTAGCGTTGCTGCAATATAGTCTAGAAATCAAACACGGACAATATATATACAAGAGGTAACTGACATAGTCAAAACATGACAGAAAATAGAAATAATAGGTGTATCCGACCGGAATCGGTACCGAAAAAAAATGTGGAGATAACTAGACTTCGTAGCGAGGCATTGCATAAAGTCGAGCTCTTGTGGTCAAAGCTGATATTTGTTAAAGTTCCTTTTGATGAATGATAGCTTCTGGCGCGATAAGTACCCTATTGGTATTTGTACTTATTCCATTTTGAGTAACTTTGATAAACACATTATATATATATATATTGTTCCTGTATAAAAACAAAGTTGAGTAATGTTGCATACAAAGGACATTATGTGGGACCAAATAAGAACAGACCTGTGGTTATTGCTTGATGCGCCTCGAATCGGTAAAGATGAACGGTATCATATATTTTCCTGCAAGCCTTCCCGTACAACCTGCTGTGTAACCCGTCAAACTCATTAGCACTCATAAGAAACCCTACTCTCACGCGGATAAAATTACTGCCAGAGTACTCGCAAGCCTTTACGGTGGATCTTTGCATCTGCCCGACGAGAAGTTTGCACATCTCAAATACTTGCTGGCTTCAATTGCCTGGTGCGGCCCTCCGCGTAAATTTATAGCAACACTTCTCCAATCCAGTGCACTATGCCTTGTACACCCAGACAGGTTGTAAAGCAAGTGGTTTTTCTTTAAAAGTGTACCGTTGCACTGTTCAATACAAAAATAATTCACTGGCATCATGAATTACGTCGAGATATCTCGTTTGGTGTTTAATCACGGAGAGTCGATGACGAGTGCGAAAATACCGCGTCATGCCATTTGCAAAATTTGAGCCAAGAAAATACCGATATCCTCACACTGCTTCGTAGAGCGTCTTTTGCTTGATTCCAGAACAATCCGACTAATCATGGAGAGGGGGAGTTCATAGTCAAAATTTTAGCCCTTCATTTAAGCTTTCACTTACAAGAAAGTATATGCCTTTCTTTGATAAAAATTAAGGATCTCTATGCTAAAGCACAACATACGATGCTTTAAAGCTGATCAAATGTATCTTCGTCGAAAACAAAGACTGTTTTCAGCGTGGGCTTTCGTTTAAAAAATCAATTTTTCCGAGATATTTCGCTTTTGATTATTTAGTAGCAATGTCACCTTTGGAAGTGAAGTACATCTGCCGTCGAGAAGTGATCAATAAAGCTGTCATCTATTTCTGTGCCCAGAACTTTTTTGTCAGCCACGGGGTAGTTCGTGGCATCCCCCATCATCAATCATATTTCAATCTTTTTATCTTCTAGCGAAGTGCTTATGGTGATTCTTCGTTACTCATTTGCTGACCCGATGAGCCCAACTGTGCCATGCGGTCCTTCCATACCCGCTTATGGAACTTTGTTTCTCAAAGCTGGTGGTACTAGAGAACGCACGTGTGAAATCATGCTACATTTCTTAAAAAACTATCTCATGCATGACAACCGGTGTTGCCTGTAAATTCTAATGCTCACCATGAAATTTTAAAGACTTTGTCATGTTTGCTCCATACGAATATTGGTATCTTTGACACTTAACATACTAGTTTTAAGTGTATTCCTTCTTTCAAAGAGCACTATGCCCAACTGTGAGCAAGACAAGACTTACAAGTCTCGTTGTGCCGAATTGGACGTCTACAATCGAATATCCCCGCTTTGCCGATCGATCCAAGGCTTTCTTTCTTTACCTTCAGCATGCCCAAACTAAAGTCATATTTGTACATGTCAGCTACATAAACTTCCTTGAAAAACCCAGCAATGGCTTCTATCTCTGTGAAAATGTCAAGAACCTTCCGGTCTGCTAGCTGGTCGAACCCAGTTTGAACTGTTTTTATCCCTTATTTTTTTCGCATCAGCTGCAATGGTTTGCTGGCGTAAAATTTTGTGACGCGCCAGAGTCGTCCAAGACCTTAGATAGGTATTATAGTCTCGTCCTTTTACATGTAGAGTTTGCATTACACCGCAACTGTTTCTTTTTAAAGCTGCAGACGTCCCGGAAGCTTAGATCTTAAGTTTTGTATCAAATCTACAATCAACATGAGGACTTTTGTGCCCTCTAACTGGACGCATCGTCTTACTGGCCCTCAGCTTTTTTGCGGCTGTGAGTGAGCGTCTTCTACCATCAGTGCGTGAATGCTTTTGAGCGGAAAGATGTCTCTTTTCGTCGACTTCAATAGAATGGACCCGAGGCTTGTGGTCAGTTTAAGAAGCGGACGTCGCTTTGCTCGACAACTTTAAAGCTATTAAAAATGAGCCCCAGTCGGCGGTTCAAGGATGCCATTGTGTACGATGACGAGATGTCAATCGAGGGCTTTCCGGAGCAGCAAAGCCGTGTGCGACTTAACTCCTCTTGCAGAGCAGTCTAGATTGCTTTTAATATCGCTATTGTCCGCGGTCTAAACGTCGAGTGCAAGGCGGGCTTACGCTTGGGTCGTCCATGAATAGACTCGATCAGTGAGTGACGCCTAAGTATTTAATACCATCCTAATAAACAATTTATGCCGTTTACGTCTTTGCTTCTTGTAGCAAGAGGGCGTTAGTGCGGATAGGGCTCAAAATTTGCCAGAGGGAACGTTGTCCACAGCTCCCCCCAGGTGTGTACAGCACACAAAAGCTAAGCACTTATCCTTGAATCATCTCCACTGTATTATTAAAGTATCATGAACACAGTAAGAATCCAATGTTTATTACGCACCAAAAATTTGGTGAAGTTGTTGCATGGATATGTGCCCAGATTCTTAAGGCAATAGAGTGTGAACGCCACGTGCACCTGACCACCCATGATTAAGGCCGCCTTATAGACCACTCCTACCTTATTTGTGCAATTACAGGCAAAAAGCTTAAGCCTTACCGCAATAGGCGCTACCGCTGAAAAAAATATGCCAATGCTGCTTGATCCCTTAAATAATGACCGACCTCGTATATTAAGCTTTAAACAGATTTTAGCCGCTTGGTAGTTGATGTGGGGCAGAGGCACTACACGTGTCAAATGACCAGTTAGCTATAGCTGAAATTACACTGAACAAAGCGATTCGTTTATCTATAAACGTAGCACCTTTCTGAGTGAACAGGCAAGGACACTCTAAGAATCCACCAATTTTCTCAACAATAGATGCTTTCGAGGTAAGTGTAGGGGGGCTCGATCAACTTTTCGAAGATCTGTGATCAAGGTCAATCTCTTACAACGCCATCGTCACATTTTCCAGAGTCCGTTGGTATGACTAGCGAGGCACGGGTGTAATTTTAATCACCCAGAAAAAAAAATCCTCAGTACCGATCACGATTTACATGGCTCTTAATAACGAATCAGCGTCGCTCGGTGGTCATCGTTGTCGAGTAAAGATGTAATTGCAGAAGAACCCATTGACGGTGTCGTATAAGTTGGTCTGCACATATGTGTGGACGTACAAAGCGTTTAAATTTTATTAGACGTGGCCGTACCATTAACAAGATTGACGGTATATAGCAATCAGGTTTGTGCTTGACCTAGCAAAAGGCTCTACAAGCACAACACTATCACTAAGATCCTTGCTGACTTTGATAGCAATTTGATTTGTTGAAAGGTTTAAAGGTTTCATCGGACAAGACTGACGTTGGTGAAGCAGCAGCGCTATTCCCTGACCATAAGCTCCCAGGATTAGCTGTCTTAGGCCGAGATCCAAATCATTTTTGATGAGTTGTTATAAAGTGCCTGGCACGAGACTGGATATGTCCACGGCAGACCTTACGCAGACGAATGGTCGAACAGAGCGAAAATATCGTGTCGTCGGAGACGTGCTACTCATGTTTTGAGCTAACACGCCGAGCAATCAGAGCATCATACATTTACTGCACTGAATATGTCATCATAGGCTACATATAGTGTACATGAGAAGAGAACCAGACCCCGCGCCCCGTTAGTGGCACCACATTGTGGTTTTATGCTTGATAGGGGGAAATAGACTAGCAACTGGGTGGTAGTAGCCTCCTCACGATGTGTAAGCAAATTAAAGACACTGCACAAAAGATTCATCCTTATAAGACACGCACGCGATAGAATTACTGACAGACAAGTTATTCAAAGACTATTGCCGAAAGGAGACAAAACAACAAGACAAGGACTAAAGCTAGAAAGTTTACACAAGCGCTAAGAACATACCTACATAACTTTGTTAACCGCCGTCTTTGGAACAATTTTTCGCCTGCTCTTCGATGAAATGTTCGAGGTGATGACCGAAGAAGATTTAGCACATACGCTTGATATATGCGACCTCACCTTGTCTTTGATATAAGTTGTCGATCCATCAGTCGGGTCAGAAAATGACTTAAAGATGGAGTGCCATAACCTTGGTTTGAGCGGCACAAGTCAAGCAGATTGCTCGTGCTCACACACTGTATAATGAGCAGGTCACACAAATTCTGTGGCATTCAACACATGCCGTGGTGGTCGTCGGCGTTTTGCATCACTAGACGTGACTTCGCAGAGATTAGCTTTAATTGCGTCACATGAAGCTGAGGCATCCTTATATTTTCAAAAAAGGAGCGAGCGCAATTATAACGCAAAGGGTAATCTCGTGCGACGATGTCGCCAAGTAGTTTGTGAAGTAATGGGAGTAGTTTTGCTTCCAAAAATAGTGGTAGCTTGAGCCTCACATAGACAAGATTGTCTGGATTTTGCAGACGCTCACGATAATGGAGAAGAGCATCTTTAGCAAAACAACGCTTCCCGATGCTAATGCTTAGACATACATAGCCCATCTCGGGAACCCCTCGGATAGCCTTAATAGCAGTGCTTACGGAAGCGCAATTTTGCGGATCATGTGTTGCCGAATGATAGACCTAGTCAATCAACGACAATTCTTTAGCATTATCGCATTGTATTGCTACACTCGCACATCAACTTTGCTGAAACAATCACGACTTTAGAGTACACCTTCTTGCAATTTCAAATCCAGTATTCAAAAATTTTACGTCGACCTAAGACGTATCAAGAAGCATGAGAACCACGGTACGGCTCTTAATGTTGACTCCAAGCCTTTGCTTTCTGAACCCGCATAACGACATAAAAGTACCTCTGCGGAACTAATAACCTTAATCTCAATGCCATACCCTCCTAACGCTGAGTGCTTGACGAATGTGGAGCCCTGAAGCCATAGGCACCAGTACCAAAACTCTAACGTAGCATTCAGGCTAAAATTAGCTTACGGACTTGTACTTCACTCAAAGAAATATTTTTAAGCGACATTTATTTTTGCTGTGCCTACTCCTTTTACTCTTACGCTCAATGATCTGAAGGATTGACTCACTAGACATAGTGTTTATTCGAAAATAAGAAGCGCGGACTGCGAGGGGAGCGTAGAGGAAAGTATGCAGATCCCTTGCGGTGTGCAATGCACGGGCTCGCGGGCGCGTGGATCTCTTGGACCACATTACGCAGTCTGTGCGTTGAATTCCCACGTCAGCCCGAACGTTGCCACAATTGCGATAACGCATCAAGTCAATCACTAGCAGGATAAAAACGCATGAATAAAATTGCTTAAAAACGTCATTTTAGAGTAATATGGAGTTTACTTATATCCCTTGCGTCCCAATAATTGTGTGTGCCTTTTAATTGATAGTCTAATTTCTCTACATTACACATTTAGACAGAAATATTCCTTTGAAGTGACGGCTACAACTAAGGTTTAACAACATGACAAGGAAGCAGCGCTACAAGAAGAAATCTTTGTCGATCCGTCGGGCCTGTCATTAACTTGTAATTGGATGGATGACAAACGAGCACTGTTTGCTCTCTAATATCATTGTTTGATGCACTTCAATTTTGGTAATTTAACCGCATATTGTCTGCCATTCTGCAAGAAACCCTATTCATGCAGCCAAAGTTAATTTAGTTTGACAACCTTTCCCTTTATCGAACGATCGGTGCAGGCATCGTTACGAATCCTCTGGAGCGTACAAAGCTCGAGCGCTCTCGTGGTGTGCTAGGTGTGTACATTAAGAGAAATAGATTTCTAAAAATCGATCTTGGTTTGATATGCACATTGGTACCTGCATATCATAGGTCACCGTGCGAGGACAAAAGTTGCCACAGTGCAGTTTTTTTACACGGCAGTGTAGGCAATAATTAAGAAGTTAAGACTGTTACATTGCTTATGTCGTAAAGAAAAGATAATTATGCACCGAGTTTGCTGCTAAATTATTGCAAGGCCGCGACATGCTTTTCGATACCACGCAACGCGCATTTTAAATGCTTTGAGTTCGACAACATGTGGTTGGCCTTTGGAATCGACAAGAAGGTCTTTGGTTCGGCTGCCGCTGCAAAAAGCTCCTCCCCATTCACGTATGGAACGTCTGTATCAGCGTCACCATGAATCACCAACAGTGGTGGCAAGCCCGATCCCGACACTGCTTCGAGGATATCCAGCGAGCCGTCAAAGTACTCGTCAATGTAACGTTTACTCAAGCGCACAAAGAGCTTTTTTGGCACATTTGCGTCCGTCAAATTCGTCGTGGGGTGGACACCATCGAGTGATAACTCAACGTTTTTAGGCAGCGGACAGCCCTCTTCCAAGTAAAACTCTTTCCAGCACCAGCCTCGCTGCTCTACCTGTGCCAACTGCTCTTTAGTAAAATCAAAGTGAACCCCTTTGGTCAGGTCCAGAAGACCGGCGATCACTGTGACGGTATCTGCCACCAATTGATTACGCAGTAAAGCGCCCAAGATGGCTCCAGTCGAGAGACCGACCGTGTGTACTTTGCCCTTTCCACCTAGGAAATGCGAGCGAACGTACTTGCAGACGACGATCATGTCTTCAACCTCCATGGAGATTAATTTGTCGGTAAATCGCAGCTCAGCATCCGATCCTGGGACGCCACCGAAATTAAAAGTTACAAAAACTGTGTTCAGATCTTTCTGGGTTACCCAAAACTCGGCCAATTTCGCAGGCACTCGAGAGGCAAAGTCTACTTTTGTTGGATGTACACTCATATCTGGAAAGCCGTGAAGGTACACCATGGCTGCGTCGAAGGTTTCGCCATGATACTCTTCCGATGTGGCTACAATCGTCAACAGCTTTCGACTCAATTCGCTTTGAGTCTCCGCAGCAGGCACCTCAATATACACGTGACGTAGAGGCATGATTTTTCAAGTAAGAAAAAATATATATTTGAAATATTCACAAACTTATATTTAAATTCTACTAAAAAAATTGCAGACATGCCTCCGGTGCCTCCAGGACGTCGCGGACACGACGTCTCGGCGCCTGCTACAAACCCCAGCGATACGGTACCATGCAGCTACTGCATAGGCGTCAGCGTCTACACAAAGTAAACTCCTTTCAATCAATAATCCGCACTGAGTAAGCTAATATTATCCAATATTGCAATACTCTAGGGCCATGTGGCGTGATCGCCAGACTCCGGAATGCAAGGGCCTCCAAGTTGATTTTGTCTCGAGTCGTGAACGTTTACAAAGATTGAGGGAGAAGGCTGGTGGGAGTAAGCTGAGCGGTCTTTATTCGGTAGAATGGATGTTTCTAAGATCTTTGTAATGAATCCTCTCTGGTGCAGCTCACCCGAGAAAGGAAGATTTTACCTATATAGGCGTCGGACTTTCAGCGTACTCGCCAGAGTGGATGGAGGAGGGAAAACATATGCCTTATGTAAGCGGGCTTAGCATTATTGCCATCGAAGATAACGATTTTATGAAGCATATTGAAGAGCGTAAGCGGATTAAGCGTGAACTTCAAAAGAGTGCAGGTCACAAGGGAGACTTGCAAGACGGAGAAGACAACGATGGTGCCATCGAGGAAGACGACGATGACGATCTGTTGGGCTTTGATGATGGAGAAGCAACGGATGATGGACAGGCGCTTGTAGAGGTCGAAGTGGTGCGTGGCCTGAAAACGCCTCGTGGTCCTGCTGTAGTGCCGGCATCGATCACAATGGAAGAGCTGAAGGATCGGTGTGTGGAAAAAACCAAGTACTCACTCAACGCCATAAATAAGTTTTGGGAACGTCAACTCGATGGATTTAGTGACCGGTATCTGGACTCGTGCTGGCGATTGACGGAGCAGATGGAGAAGCAGTTGATGAAAACACCACGTAATTTGACGTGGCTGATACACCGCATTGACGAGCACATATTTGGAAAAGATGGAGGCGGTAAAAAAAAGTGATTTGAGGAGTTTTACTCCAAAAAAAAACTATTGGTAGAAATGCAAAAAGAAAAAAATATTGACCAAAATTGGTGGTATCTTTGCTGCCAATTTGTCCGTCCGTTTTACACGTAGTATTAAGAGCTCTTCAAAGTTAGACAAGTGGGCGAGCGTCATTTTAGATTATTCGTTTCTTCGTATAGTGTGTAGACAAAACGGATGATTTAATATTGACGAATGTGATGCCGTCGGACACTGTTCTAAATGTAGCAGACTCGTATGCCACACTCATAACAGCCACTTTGGCTTTCGCATTCGACCCCCGAGTCTGCAGTTATACAGTAAACCACCTTGCTATGGTCAAGATTAATCTCATTTTCAGCGTTGCGAGCTGTGCTTTGTTAGGATCGTTTTTGACTGAAGCTGTTGATGGTGGAAATACTGTAAATGATAGTAGTGTCACCGTGAAGGACGGCAGAAGTATCGTTCCTTCCGTCTCTTCGGTCAATGACAACAGCTCCATTTTGAATGCTGCCAATACAACCAACACATCTGTTCCCACTATTGGCCTTCCCATTGCAAATGATGAAAGTGGGTCAGACGATCTAAGTAGCAACCCAAGGCTTTCGAATGTCGACGCTAATGGCGGCAGGGATATATCTTTGATTGACCCTATTGTCAAAAATGCTTCTTCTGCAGTGGACTATAAAAGTTGGTCGGACGACAGCAGCGCTAGCGACGATGGTGTCACTATAGACAGGCTTACTACCACTTCTAAAACTCCCGCTGACGATGATGGAAGCATGTCAATTGACGTAGATGCCAACAGTGTGGACGCTGATAGACCGCCAGTCAGTGATAACACTACAGTTTTTTCCCCTGTATCAGATGATGGAAGCGTGCGAACTGACTTAATTGGTAGCGATTTGATTGATGTTGGTATTCGAAGTGCATCAGACGATAGGGATGCTTTGAAGGTAGTAACCTCGACATCGACTGTGCCGAAGGTACCGCCAGTCAAAGATGCCCCCAGTCTCATCTCCGGTCAAGTGAAACCAGTTCATGCTTATAGTGACTGCGGCGGCATCAACTTTAATTACACGATCTACATGCCTACATCGCCGAGCACAACTTCGTATACGATGCTTACCTGCGAGCAAGGCTATCGATGCCAGGAGGTTGAGGATAGCTCTGCTTATCGCTGCAATGAGTGGCCTAGCCGCTCTCCTGTCTTATTCTACGGCCAATGTGGTGGTAGTGATTACGACGGCCAGACATTCTGTGCCCCAGGGGCAGTGTGCAAGTACATCAGTGCCAGTTTCTCGCAATGCTTACCGACTTATTAAACTTGGTAATTTAAAGTTATTTTTATCTCAATCGTTTATTATGGCGGTAGTATTCAAAATAGTGTTTAAACAGTTATCGATTTGTTTTTTCTTAATTAAGGTTGATTCCGTTAAATCAATCTATTTCGAACATCAAAACCAAAGAGCTATTGATAGCAGCTTTATAAGAAATGAAAGCTTTATTAATACGATTTCGTTTGATGTCATTCGATCATCACTTCTCAACATTCTTGAGCATATCGACATCCTATTGACGAAGTATCATGGTGAAAGTGCTTGCTAATCTCGAACTCATGACAGTTGCAGCATGCACTCTTTATCACTCTGTGTACACCCACGAGCAAGCGGAAACCGAGCTAAGCAAGATTTTTGCCGAAACTTCTCATGCCGCGTTAATAAAGTGTTCTAAGACCAAATCAAGCCGTTTACTTCAAGAACGCGCTGTAACTCGACGTACCGAAGCTGTTGACAAGTTGCGCCAAGACCACCGTCAACGACGACTGATAGATGTCAATGCAAATTTGGATACGAGCCACAAGTCAAGTCTTACGGGCATTACAGCTACCACATCGGCCAGTGTTCTTTTTAGTACGTCCGCTTCCTGCATTGCACAGCCCGAAGTCACTGAGGGACCGTATTTTGTCCGTGGAGAGTATATTCGTACCGATATGCGAGAGGAGCAGGATGGTATTGTAATGTACATGGACATTCAGGTGATTGATGTCAACACATGTGATCCCGTTAAGGATATGTACATTGATCTATGGCACGCAAACTCCACGGGCGTGTACTCGGGTGTGGTTGTGAAAGGAAATGGAAACAGTGCAGATCAGTCGAATTTTCAAAGTACATTTTTGCGTGGTGTCACCCCGACAGATAAAGACGGTGTCGCTCAGATGACCTCTATATTTCCTGGACACTACACTGGTCGCACTACGCACGTTCACTTTATAGGCAATTACGACATCACCATTCTTCCTAACAACACATATTCGGGTGGGCACGTTTCTCATGTTGGCCAATTCTTCTTCGATCAGGACCTTATTACGTCGGTCGAGGCAATTACACCTTACTCGACCAACAAACAGAGCATTACACTCAATTCGAAAGATCAAGTCTATAAATCAGCTAGCGGAGGAGGGTATGATCCTGTTTTTCAATATTCTTTAGTTGGAGATACGATAGAAGATGGTGTGTACGTATGGATCTCGGTTGGAGTCGATATGACAGCCGAGCGAAACGTCATGGCACGTTCATCTTTAACGGTGACTACCAAAAGCAATATTGCCTCTCGTGGCGCAAACTATGGTGCGCTCACGCTTTTAGTGGCGCTAATGGTTTCTACCTTGCTCTTTAATTAGAGTGATTTTCTCTTATTGCGCAGCTTCTTCTAGCCCTTATTTGATGAAATTGCAGAAGTGCTCATATTCACAACAGTGAGGGCCGACGCATTAATAAAAGAAAATACTAACATGTTGTTGATTTTATAACCTGCCACTGTTGCATTATGATTTCAAAGCCCTGTCAAGAAAATTTCTGCTACAACGCTTAGTTTCTGTTTGTCTATAGAGTTCTTGTAAGTTTAATTTGTGGGTGTCGGTATGCTGGTTGCAATTGCCATACAATATGCGTTGACTATCGTTTTGTAAGCTCAAAAATCTGCTGGGTAAGTAACAAATCGGTACATACTTGCACAACAATAGTTTAAAATGTATATTATCAATTTTTCACACAAAAAACTCCAATGGAAGCGGCAAACTATCGGTTGTTAAGACAAAAGGCCTGAATATTACTACTTGCGTGAGATACCTCATTTTCACGTTGTTAGTGTCGCGTAAAGTGGAGCGGAATGTAAAGTTTAAGTGGAACCGAAGTTGTTGAACGGTCCGATTCTTTATGGCCTGTACTCATAAATTAGACAGCTCGATTCAAAAAGATTCCAGTGTGCTTGATTACACCAACGATAATTTGACGAGTGAATGATTGAACGAGTACAAAATTTGGTATTCGGACGCACCGAACAGTTGCATTACCTAGGCTTTGAGAAAATTTGTGTAAGTTTTAATTGATAACTTACTCTGCAAATTTCCTTGTATCCCTTATATGGGTCTTTGTATCTTGAGATGATTTTTCTTTCGCTTTCATCATGCCGTAAATCCGTTCTTAATATAAAATTAAGAGCAAAAGTACCATGGTCTCTGCGCATGCCAGTCCCCCAACGACAAGCTTAATGGTATTAACAATGAATGCAGAATTGCTGAATGCCTGAGGTGCCCAGACCATGTTAATATAGCATGTCGTAAGCGCAGAGATAAGTCCAACTATCACGGACGTTTGCGCCAGAGTTGAGTATATCCAGTCTAGAACGAATTGGACTATCAATGATACACCATGTGGCAAACAAGTGAGAGGAAGAGGAAGGTCGACGACGTTGGCGCACTCAGAGACACTGTATGGTGGATCACAGAAGCAAGATCGCATCTTTTAAAGCGGCAGCTATATAAAATGGAGATGTTTAAAGGCGCAAACGTTTTGCACCGCTGCAATGAGATAATTAGCACTTGCGTAATGCTTAGTATTATCGGCACACGATGAATGACAAAGTTGTGATGTTGCTTTGCGCAGTCTTCGTCTCCCCCTGAGCTTCGAGAAGGATGTGCTAACCTACTGTCTGTTTGTTAAAGTGACGCTAAAAATGGGATCATGTACACAACTAAGACCGAAAGGCTTCAATAAGAACGCAGTAAAGACATTTAGTACGTTAAAAGATTTTTGATAGTATTGATATTCTGGAGAAGCGGGGCGCGTGATAAGAAGTGCTGGACCAAGCAATAGGAGGAAAAACGAAAAGTTGATGTAGTTACAATGGTCGTCGACGCAACACCAACAATGTTCGATGGCGATGCGATAATTTTGACTAAGGACGTGATCGTGTCGCGGCTTCAAATGTGCTCGAATATGATGGTCTTGACGGGCAATGCGCGCTTCGGAAGTCAGTCGCTGTATTTTGGCGGCACATTTGAATATTGTGAGAGTGTCTTCATACTCGTGCTCGGAGCTTGAGCTTTCAAAGCCTGCTTTAGCTAAATATCAAGATTAAGCCATGTTTATCCCGCCTTGCCTAATGATGAAATAGTGACATTGCGCACATAAGGATTTTATTTCAGTGTGGTTAGACTTTGTGTTGTAACGCCCCGAAAATCATTCTTAATTATTGACAAAGGCACTCAAATTCAGCGGAGATGAAACCAGTACTTTTGAACCTTCTTTATCTTTTTTTCGTCGATGTCAAAATCACTTGTATCAATCTTGGAAGATTTCAGTCAACCAGATGCTTCTTTAGCCAAGGCCTATAGATTCACGCCTTCATATAGAAGTGGCCTGCGGAGAGTTCTTGCGGTGCCCGAAATCATATGAGCGTACAGCTAGGCTACTTTGACTACATCGAACCGTGCGTCTCTCTCTCATTAGACCTGCTGTCCAAAACGTGAAACCCTCTTACGGGACGGCGGTAAGATTCGGTATGCGGAAGTAAACAAGTTACAAAGCCCATCGCTTTCTGCATTGATAGCCTTGTGATTTACTTCCTGCAATTCTCTATACTCGACGCTGAAGACGTCTTCAGCGGAGTACCCTCAATCGAATTTTCACCCTTGCGTTTATCTTAAGCTCTTTAGAGTTCGTAGGGTCGGACAGAAACTAAATACCACTTGAGGCTTTCTTTTTCGTGACAAAGGTCTTTGACAGCGGTATCATTAACTTGTTTTTTTTTGCTTTTTTGCAACCTTGGGGGCCAAGTTGATATGAGTGTTTACTACAGTACCTATCAATCTTTCCTTTATTTCCATCGCTCGAGAAAAACAATTACTGTGTCCCCTCTCTTCATTTATATTGACCATATACGGAAGTTACAGCAGATTGTCTGGCAAAAGAGATCGGTAGGCACGCCTTCCCTCCATGGTGAAAAAAAAGTTTTTACAAGCCAGCAGCTCTTTGCCGGGCGATCCCCTTTGATCTCGCCTCTCACGGCGTGAATGCAGACTTTGTTGAAGGCTCAGCTGTAGTGACAGAAACATAATGATGCAAAGATAAATTTGGGAGCTAAAAGAGTTTAAATCGGTCATTACTACATGACCTGGCCGAGAAACAGTCTTGTTTGCTGCTTGTTTGGTCATCGCTATGGTTTAACGACTCATTCGTATAAGTCAAAGATACAATAAATCAACCTAATTTTTCTTTTGGACACATATTCAGTCGTTATGAGGAAAGACGTAGCAGTCCGTAACATTAAGTCGAGCATTTAACATAAAATCTGGCTTTGCATAAAGAAGCCTAAGCCGAGTGAAATCTCTAGGTGCACACCAGGCGCCTAATCAGTGGTTGTGTCTTGTACCAGTTCTGCATAGCGAGATCCCTAGAGAGATACTAAGAAAGAATTAAGTCACGCGGTAACGAAATTCTTTCCGTATCAAACTTTATGAATTCATATGTGTGTTACATAACCTGGTTCTTATAGTGTTGTCGATAGCACATATTAAAATCAGAACTGGCGATGAAAAGCTGTCTTTCATTAAGAGATATTGTACTGTATCCCCGCCATCCTTTGTGCAAAGTGCCGTGAAACCCCGTAACAATGCCTATTATTTCTTGATCATAAGGGCACATTTATATTGACTATCGCCGTGAACACCCCTCTTCAAACGGCCACAGTACTCACAACGCATCGCAAGAGCAAGCTTATAAAATCAAGATACATACCGGGTCGAAATCTCGACGACGTTTTGGAGAAGCTTGGCACGTACCATAATTTAGTGCAACTAATAGGTGGTAGGGTGACGTATGCTCGACAGAGGGTGTATGTGGATTATTGAAAATCCATCCGACGATCGAAAATGCGTTAGAATCTCACAGGAATGACATTTTTGCGTTCCTTAAAGCCCGCCCGTCCTTTGAGCAATCTACAACATGGCAGTCTGACGATATACACTAAATATCGTAAAACGGCATTTCGACATGGCTGTGCCTCATGCATGACAAGACCTGGCGCCTCTTCCTTATTCTACAAACGCCTGGATTGACCGTTATACGTGAATAAAGCGCATCAGCTGAAAGAACCGTGTCATTGAATGATGGTCCGGTCGCTTAAAGAGCACACCTAGCGCCTCGCGCGTCAGTCACCCAATACTCAAACTGAGTAAAGTTCAAAACTTGAGGTCAATTGCATCATTCTAACATCAGAACTATAGGTAAGGTTTTGTTGTCAGTTCGCGACTCTGATATTTACAAGCTCAGGTCATAACGGCTGTTTGGTGCGACGTAACCTATCTTCACCGCCATTGAATGTACGTTCTGAACGTGGCGATACCCTCAAACCTCAAAACTAGAGCTTTGACTTGGCAATGACAAAGAGAATGCAGTGGTCAGTCGATGTGAGACAACAGAATACGGTAGAATATAGGACGGCTGCGACGAAAAGTATGCTAATAAGACGAACAACCACAAAGACACTTGTAACAAAGATTAAAAATTTCGTCGGTTAGATGAGGCTCCTGACGACGTTCCAGATAATAACGACAATGCTCTTGATAGCATTTTTGGACCCAAGAGGTTTATTTCGACAATCGTGACGACGTCTTATAAATCGATGATACATCTGATGAGCTCTGCTACAATATAGGCAATGCTTTTAGCGCTCATGACAATGTCATTTACGATATACGTCGTTACTAAGATGAAACTCGTCTAAAGGCGCCAGATAGATCAAAAGAGCAAAGTAAATAGTACATACTTGTCTATATGTTTGAAGCAATTTTCGTTGTTGAGCATTTCATATAACTTTAAATGCATGCACGGCGCTTAAAGTATTATCATTACTTTAAAATCACTTACAACCTTGCTAAAGTGGCTACTTCTGAAGGCGGTCGCCTGTTTGATCGACACACCAGCTTCGGCGTCATTGCCAATTTACCACAACGTACCCACCTGCTGGTACACATTACCCGACGACCACAAAATGAAAGTTATCAGGTGGGCAAATACAATTTTATTCTTGCACTTGGACGTGTATACTCATCGTTTACGTAGATACATTCACTTTCGAGGCAGTGACTACCGAGGACAAATGCCGTGGCCGTTCGTACAAGCCTAAAGCCGTATTTTGGGGGGAATTAAACTTTTCCCGGTGCTGACAGCCGAAAAGTCCAGCAAAAGTGGTGGTTCTGGCAAAAGTGAACTTCAAGGCGGCAGTAAGCTTTAGGAAGCTGAGCCCATTTGTGCCAAAAACTTGTAAATGTCATTGTGACGATAAATATGAGTATATAATTAGGCAAAAGCGTAGAACCGCTTTATGTGAAAAAAGTGACTAAAAGAGCATGAAAGTTTGAAGGATTATTTGCAATGAGTGCTTTGCAAACATTAGCAAAAACGTATAAGCGCAATCTGAGACTCGACTCGAGCAATTCACTTTGGAAGCTTATGTAGAGGCCTAATTTACCTCCAAAAACCTCTACGCTTAGGGTATTAAACATAATTAAGCGAAAATACGAAAAGTATATAGGTTTTACTTTTCTTCGAAAAAAAAAGCCGAGATTGTGGTAGAAGCACGCAACAAACTACAAAAGGTTTGCATTGAGAAAGGAAATTTGATTAGGCGTCTTGAGTTAAATGTAAATTAAACCGAGTTGTGGCGCCGGAATTTCGGCTTCTGTGAGAATTCCACGCTAAAATGTCAGACAGTCTGCTAGAAGAGTTCGTACGCTACATGACGCGTCGCTGACACATTTTTTACAATGCTGAGACTTAAATAAATCGTGCCATATGTCAATTGTATCATAAAATTGATAAAGTCGCTTTTCCTAGAGTTTATTTGAGGCAGCAATACAACAGTACCTATTATGCAATGCTCATAATAACACGTAATATAAAATTACAATAGTATATTAAATACTACTGAAAATTAATTTGCAATCTAGTAAATTAAATGCTTCCGCTCTCACTGCCTTCAACGCTACCGCTGCTTTCAACTTCCAGCAAAAACCGTTGGGCATCAAAACTGCCACTGCTCTCATCACTCACAGCGCTCTCACTACTTTCATCCACATCAATGTTCTCAAAGTCAATTTTTTTTAAAAACCGACCACCATCGAATCCTTCACTCCCTTCCGAGTCGGCACTTTCGCTCCCTTGAACAGCAAAAAGAAATCTCTTACCAGAAAGACTTTCACTTCCCTCGTCACTAAAAGTGCTTGCACTATTGTCTACACTCTCAATTTCTTTCAAAAAACGTTTACCACCACCACTTTCGCTGCCTTCATCCGATGACGCACTCTCGCTTCCTTCGATTTCAGAAAGAAACCGATCAACGAAAATGTTGTTGCTGCTTGAACCTTCTGAACCCTCACTATTTTCGCTTCCCTTCAACTCAAAAAGAAAGCGCTTGTCATCAAACAGAAAGCTCTCACCGTCGCCGCTGTCGCTAGTACTCGTACTGGCATCGGTACTGGCAAAAAGACTTTCAATACTGCGGAGGTTGACAGCGTTGACGCAATCGAGATGATTAAGTGCCAGAGCAGCGACAGCAGCGAAGTGAGTAATGACGCTCAACTTGATCATGGTAAATGTAGGCAACTGAAGGTTGGCTGGGACAGGAGAAAATAAAATGTGACCTTCTCAAGGCTGACTGTTGTCAAAACATTATCTCTAAATGTATTTAAAGCAGGAGGCGTTGGAGCGAGACTGAGATGCTGCTGTCAAGGCGTTGGCTAACTCCAGCCACCATATTTTAAGAGTTTGTAATCGAAACTCAGTTTATATAGCAAGAATTTATTTCTGAATATAAAAAACCGCATGGAAACTTGAAACTGCACGTCATTTCCCATGCGTATTAATAGCTTTTTCCTATAAAAAAGGATAAACTGGAAAGAGTATTTATTAAAAAGCGTCAAGCCATAACTCCCCAGATCAAGCTCGAGTGCCTGATACTTAAGTTGTCTTAGTTGGTCTAGGTACTAGGTTGATGAGGATATGTCGTATCACTCGTTATCACTCGCTATCCCCATCATTATATTTCTAGGCCGAGATGTCACTTCTCCACATCGGAGTCATTTGAGAAAACGGTCTTAACTCACAATAAATAAGTGTCAGAGTTGACAAAGTTGCCAACTTCAATGTTGCCCACGTCGATGCTAGCTTCTAACTCAGGAGGTAGCGACTGGCTACCAATTGCGTTACCACTAAGCTCTGATTTTTTAGAATAAGTCGAGGGCCTTCCACTGGCATCATACGAGACCATTTCTCGGCCGGATTGGCGCAAGAATGCAGCAGTTGTGCTGTTGAGCGTGGCTCTAGTGATACTCACGCAAGTGAGTAGGATCATAGCACGTGGAGGATTTTAGATGTCGGATCGACGCTAACGAAATTGGGGGTTTGATGAAAATTGCAGGCGAAGAACCTTCTTCTTCAGCACGTGCGACGCGGTGACTTGGTCTTAGCACTTACAGTTTTGTAACTTGCGTTGTTATATCTCGAGAAATTACAATACGTTTGTTACTTGCGCCGCTTGTAATGTAATGATGAAGTAAGAATTCTTACATTACCAAACAAGTGATGAGCTCTTATTGGCATTTACTATACAATTATTTGAGCCCAGCAATGCTTGTCTTGTGTGCTCGTCATCGTCGCAATGGTTTGATGGACGCACTCCGACGATCAATTTGTCCTCTTTTTCGCTGTCACGAGTACTGTCGGCTCGCACTCCTACTACTTTCTCGACTAAAATTTGATCAAAAATGCGACAACAATTAAAAAGACTGTATGGGATCACGTATAAATCGCTCTTGTAAAACTTAGAGCTCAAGTGGCAATAAAATGGTTGACAACGAGCAGCGACACAGTGATGCTGTTGAAAACACGATTTGTTATCGTGCTTATACTGACAAATTTTTAGAATTATAATGCTTCTGGGACTGCAATAGTTCCATGGACGGTTTGTTGTCTAGCAAATACACGCTCAATGTTCATATTAGCAAGGTATCTTGGTAAAGAGCGGGAAGAGAATAAAGTGATCGCTTAAATGCAAAAGAGGAGAATATGTGATGAATATGCGCTTAGGGTGCAACACAGTTCTCATCGTCGAGCAGCGTTATTCGACCTATTTACAGTGCTATTTATAAGCGAGATATAACCAATAGCCACCACTATTCCGGCTGCATCTCGTCCTTGATTAAATTGGCCAGCTTTGCGGCGCATCCGGTACCACCACATTGTCTCTTATGGAAAAGCAAACACAATAAACTCGTGGAGGGTACGAAAAATTGAGCGTGGCTGTGTACCCATATTCAGTATTCTTTGTTAAACCCATTGAAAAAAAAAGAAGAGAGGTTATTCGTCGAGTCTCAGGCGCTCCCTAAAGGAGGCTTGACAGCTTTTGTGTCGTCATAATGTTCAACATAATCAGACGGCACTTCCTAAAAAAAGCTTTACTTTCATCATTCTCGCACGAAACCGTCTCAACCTTGGGCTAAGAGTCACTACACTACAAGCTGGGATCCTCAACTGGATAAATATCATCACAGAAGTCAGTGTAATTCTAGAGTTAATTCAATCATTGGAACCACAGAGTAAACAACGATCGTCACTGCGCTGCTCAGAAAAAATTGGGAACTAAATCGTTTGGTAGCCCACTCACCTTTTTTTACAAAACGATTGGATGCCAAATTGATTGTTCTGTAAAAAGAATAATTACACGCAATGGTTCTTTTTACGATCGTCTCAGAAATAAAGTGGTCGTTTTATTAATAAAAGCAAACTCTATGCCATAAATCGTCGCATTGGTCACCTATCGCCTTGTTCTTATTCTTGTAATTAACAAATTGACAATACATTCTATCGAGGATAAGCAAAGCTCGTCGATTGTTCTTATAAGAAATAGGGCGCCGTTTGCCGGTTTTTCCGCCCAGTTAGCTAATGAATCTGATTTACAAATTGTCCAATCAAAATACTATTCTTTCTCATTCACTATTAGTTAAAAACGTTTTATTGTTGCATAGAGCAAGAAAAGCTAGAGAAGAACACACAGACACACAGACACACGCACCGCAGAGGTCAGTCAGCTCACTACTAGAGTACACCATGGCAGACGCAGGCAACAGCAAGGCACGCGAGGTCAAGGTTGTTTTACTAGGAGACACGGGTGTGGGGAAGTCGTCGCTGGTACTGCGCTTTGTGACGAACAACTTTCGCCCGTACTCAGAGTCGACCATCGGTGCCTCCTTCATGTCGAAAATGATCGTGGTCAACGACGCGCCCATCAAGTATCAGATATGGGATACTGCCGGTCAGGAAAAGGTAGGGCATTTCAAGCTCATGTTTTTTTTGCGCTAATACTTTTTATAATTGCAACTTTAATCTGACAATGCCTTTTCTGTGATGTATTTAAATACCAGTACCATAGTTTGGCACCCATGTACTACCGAGGAGCTGCTGCTGCGATCGTTGTGTACGATATTACAAGAAAGGTACGTTCTTTAATGCTAATAAATACGATGCAATCAAAAGGTATTGTGGAAACTAATGTGGTGCCTTTTTGTGACAGCAATCTTTAACGACATTGAAGAATTGGGTCAAAGAATTGAAGCAACTGGGTCCGGATAATATTGTGATTGCCATTGCTGGCAACAAGAGCGATTTGGAGGAAAAGCGGGAAGTACCAGCGTCGCAAGCGCGGGCGTACGCCGAAGAGATTGGTGCACTTTTCATCGAGACGAGTGCCAAGGAGGACACAAACGTGTCGGACTTGTTTATTCAAATCAGCCAGGCGCTGCCCACGGCTTCAGCTGAAAGCAACGCGTTGCCAGAAATTGTGGATCCGTACGGAAGCGGCAAAAAAAAATCTGGTGGCTGCTGCTGAAGAGGCAAAAGGAAGCAGAAGCAGCACGACAAGAATGTGGCGTAGCCTCTTGACAGGAGGATGAATAAGCAGCAACTTAGCCGAGGAAGTTGACGAGTTGGAAGCAGCTCGAAGTTTGCGTAGTCTTGTTTTTTTTTAACTTTGCACTATTGTTATCTTTTTTTCATGCGCAATTTGATCGTATGAAATTGTCTCGTCGTCTACCAGTCCCGTAGTTGCCGTTTGACTTCTCGTTCATCGTCGCGTCTACGATTGTCGACTTGTCCACGCTTAAAGCATGCCGCCATAATGACCTTGATCCACCCAGTGTTGCCAACTTCAAGACGCATTGGAATCTATGCAATAGCATGGGTTAAGCAACAATAATTTCCCACTTGGATACATCACCACACTTTTTTACCAGCTGGGCATTAGGTTGATTCGCAAATTCTTCCAATTTCTTTAATTCCGACCGATTCGCCAGCAGCTTGCGCACTCGTATCGGGTCTGGACGACCGATGAAACCGTGACGCCATACTACAAAAGTATCGCGACAATGGCACTTGACGTCATGAGTCAACAAAGAGATCAACAATGGTCGTACTTGGAATATTCAAATCGTGTAAAAACAACTCGTGCTTGTAAAAAGCCCCGAACGCAGTCGAGAGGTCTGCATTGTGGTCCCGCAGCGACTTGACCTCCGATGGCTTTAAGACAATGCCTAGATTCCACTCGCGCTCGACTTCGTAGTAACTTCCCGCAGCTTTGCGTACAAATTTGTGATTCCGACAAAGAAGTTTGATGGGAAAATTACGAAGACAGCGCAAGCTGCCCATGAGCCACGGCGACGTGCACAAGGTGACGTAGCGAGGCCGCGCAAGCAGCGCCATGTACTATTTAATATTATGGGAAAACCCCGTTTTATTTTCCAAACCACGTAAAATATACTTGGCAAAAATATTTTACCGTCCATCGATTGGATTCTGATAAGACTGCTCTTTTTGCCAACTTCTACCTCCTATTCTTGGCAATGTCCCTTTTAAAAATACTTTTCGGTTCCAGCGCCTGAGCGGAGATTCCAATCGTCCTCGTTGCCCTTCCTTGATCGTGGCAAAGTCATAAACTCACTTGCTCAGATTAGATCAAGTCACTTTCAATGGCTGACACGGCGCTCCGTCCGAACCTATTCATTGACACGGACTTGCCACGCCAAGCACAGTCGAGCGTCAAGCCGAACGTCGCACCTGCTGGATTTCTCGAACGCGCTTCGAAAATCTTGGCTGCACGATTGAACACACCGACGGACGATTGCAAGAAGGACGGGACGCCGACGGCGGAAGTCGCGAGTCCGACGTGGGGCACTAGCATCCTCAAGGAACCTTTTCAAGACATGGACATGCTGGAGAATGGCCATGCTCGCGAGTATTTAGCTGAACAATGTCTCAGTCCGTCCCAGACCAAGTCGTGGACGTACTCGTCGGTCGAACGCACGAACAAAAGTCAGTACAAAATGTACTGGAATAACGATCTGTTTTTGCTCAGTGCCAAGCAAATCGGTGGCACGTTTTACATTTCCCAATACGAAGACTTTCCACAGGCTGACGAAGATGAAGAACCGACGGGGCACTATTGTGCCGTCTTGCGCAAAGTGACGGACCACAATTTTAAATTGTACAGCTGTGGCTGTGAAGGGTGCGATCAAAGTTTCAATACCTTTACGTGCAGCAACATTCACGAAGATGCCACGGCGGCAGCGGTCGAAGGGGCCGATCGCCAGCTTCTTGCTGACATTTCCCACTTTACCAAAGCGGCAGGCGTCGTGGGGTCCGAGATGCGGTGCTTTGCCGTCGTGATCCCCGCCATTATGGACGACAAACGCTCTCGCGTTGTTTGGTGTCCTCGAGTCAGTCGCGGCATCACGACGTTAGGGGGTACACCACGGGGTACCCCCCAAACGCGGTTGATGACGTCTCCCTCACCACGCAACAAACAACAGCATATTTTCACCTTTGACGCCCCGACAAGTGACCGGATTAAAATTGGGAGTAAATTACCCGTTTGGTGCCCGGAAGTCAACTCGTTGATGCTGAAATTCCATGGCGGGCGCATCCGGGAAGCGTCGGCCAAGAATTTCATGCTCATGCTCGATGATAGGCCCGACAGTGCCACGAAGGCCGGACCCGAGGGTACGACCAATAATTGTGTCGTGATGCAATTCGGCAAATCGTCCAAGTCCAAATTTGCACTTGATTTTCAGTTTCCGCTCGCGCCAATCCAAGCGTTTGCGATTGGCTTGTCGTCTTGCGCCTGGAATGTCAAGGCTACTGCCACATAATGCAAGAAATAGTGAATAATAAACAATTGTAAATTTGCAGCTTCCAATTAACTGACATTCGTTTTGTCAAAAGTTGCATCTTTCTCGTCTTGAGCCTCTTGGCTCCCGTCTCGAGTCGCAACTTCCACAATCGTTTCCTCTGCTTCATGACCGTCTTTTGATCGCGTCACTTTACGTCGGACGTCTCCTATGTCGTCGCTCTTTTCAATCGCCTTCTCCACAAGACTGGCCTCTAAAAGCCGAACCTTGGCCACCGGTACCGGTACCAACCCAACCACCTTTTGTTTGTTTTGTACCGTTTTCACCAACTCCCACGCTTTCCGCACCTGCTTCACACTGTGCCGGTACTTCTCGTTCGCTTCAATCGCATACGACTTGACAGGCGCTTGCATGGTCTCCCACGTCAATTTTCGTTCCCCTGCCTTTCCATCCAATGTCTTGTCGGGCCACACACACGTCATTTCGTACGTATGGTGTACCAACTTTTTATGGTACCCCAAGCCTCGGTCGGGTTTATAGTGACGTGGGACAGACATGATAAAGGGCGCCGTGAACTCGGGCATCAAAACGACGGCGCGTGCTTCTTCCACGTCGTTCGCAACGCGTTGCTTGTCAACGTGCAAGCAGAGCGACAAGAGTTGGTGCACAGGGTAGAGCAACGCCGCTTTCAGGACGGTCCACAGTTGTGTGAGTACCACTTGGACAAGTGTACCAAAGATTGTGTACAACAAGAGCCCCAGCGTCACAACCAAGCACAAGATCGTCATGAGCATCACATGCGAGTACACGACCTTGACGAGCAAGCCATACGGGCCCAAGACATCGTACTTTTCCAAGCGATCCGTCAAGATCGTGTACAATTCCTCGGTCGTGGCCTCGGGGTGGTCGTGTACGATGGACGACAAGCCAATGGCGTGCAAGAGCCATGGTACATTGAGCAAAGTGCCTTGCAATAAATTGGTATTGCCATACATCCACGCCGAAAAGCCCAAGTGAAGTGCCAAGGTCCACGGCAACACCTCGAGCGTCACTTCCCCCAGCACCTCGTCGTACGTGGTTTTGACACTATAGAGGTACAAAATGGACAATTTATCGAGCCAATAAATCCCCGTCGCCGCCACGAGCGCGATAAAGAGCAAGATGGGGGACCCGCCACAAAAGACCATGGTGACAAAGACCATGTTAAGGACCATGGGGTACCGGAGGGAAATGTCAAACGTTGGGCCGGCGTACAAGGCATCCATCTTGGCTTGCGTTCGAATGGTCCGGCATTTGTACCATTGCCGAAGGGGTGCCACGCACCCCATTTGTACCATCAAAGTCACTTGCGGTACCAACGCGTTCAAGAACATGGTCGTGGCAATTCCCATCCCCACGGTAGGGTACCATGCCCGTTCAAAATCCCGGTACTTCCCCCCCAATAATTGGTTCACGACTGGTACCGAACTTAAGCCAAACGAAGCATTGACAATAATGACAATAAGCGCAGTATTGACAAATTGAGCCCCAAACATCCGAAGCGCGACTCGAATCGTCTTGGTCGATTCACTCGTGTGGCGTTCAAAGATGGCAAACATCCGTAAAATGGTTTTCAGTAAGAAATTCACCATGACCACGATGCCAGCCGCCAGTAACGTAAACGCATTCTTGAGCAGATACTCTCGCGTAAACCCCCGACAGGGTACGAGGTGGTACAATCGCTTCGAGCCGCTCCAATATCCAAAAGATTGGATATTCTCGGCTAATTGCGTCGAGCAATAGCACGACAAGACGTGGTTGGCGTCGTAGGCTTGGCATTCCATTCCATCGTGCTCGACGAGATCCTTGTAATAGAAACACGGCAGCGTGTTACAACTATCGGTACTTAAATCCGATACACACGGGTCGAGACATCGTCGTGGCTTTGGATATTTCGGGCCATACGATAATCGCGACTCGTTTAATCCACGCACAATCTCGTTGGAATAACTAATATGATACCGCGTTTCGCCGGCCTTGCCGACTGGACAAGCAGAAGCCGCATCCCACGCTAAAGACCAGCCAATCGCCTTGTGCTGGTCGTTGAACGCATACAACGGATCGGCGTAATACACGGCAGGCAACGCACGGTCACATAATCCGTCGGGTGGGGATTGTTTCGCAAATTGCTCTTGGGTCGTCTGGGCCGCCGAGATAATGGCACACGACACGACCAAGAGCGCGACGGTGACGCAATTCGTCACGCAGTGCCGAGAAAAGCGGCCCCACCCCGTCACTTCGAGGTTTTCCCACAAAATATCCGAAGGTTCCGGGGCTTTCGTCACGATCAAGGGAAGAGTCCGAAACCGAAGCTCGGTCGGTTGCCCCCATCGTGCCAGATAGTGGGTGGACTGGCGATAATCCTGCAAACATCTGCGACGGGATTCCAAATTATTAAACACCACAAACGCACACTCGCACGCGTCCCAATTGAACGCTTGCTGCGTCGTGGTCGCAGCAGTCTTGGCCGCCAGCGCAGCAGCGGCCAACGTCTCTTTTGACAAGGCCCTCTTGTCGTTCGTGCCACGTCGTGGCGTCTTTTTGGCTTGGGGCACCACGTGCTTGATCATCTCAATCTCGCGCTCGTGTTTCGCAAGTTGGCGCTGGATTAATTCCAGCTTTTTTCTCGACGCAAGGATTAACTTTTCATCGGCCGCCGTAAATTCCGTCGGATAACGCGTCTTGTCGGCTTCCAACGTCTGAATCAGCGCTTCAATCTCTTCCCTCTTGTCCCCCAGATGCTTGGTGGATAAATACGCCCGCAAGAGGCCGCCCGTCGGATGCGCAACGCTGATTTCGGCAATCCACGTATTGAGATAGAGATGGTCGGACACCGTCGTGGCGTGTTGCAAATGAGCCACATTGGTCACGACCTGGCAAGTCTCGGCACGCGCGTGCTTGACGACACGGCGTCGGCCCCAACAGCAACCACACCAGAGTTTCCGGTACCGTTCCGGTTCCTTGAGATCGTATCGCGTGTTGAAATGCGCTAGAATCTCCCGTTCCGTCGCATCTTTGGGTAAGCCCCGGACCAAAACCGCATACCTCGCGGGCGTCAAGTGTTTGGTTTGATGGGATTCTATCGCACGTTTCGCCCGATACGAGTAAACGAGTAAAAAGACCAAAAAGACCAAGGAATACAAGACATCCGTCAGCGTCAGAATCCACGTGACCGTCTTTGGATTCGACGTGAGCGGCGTGGCCACAGTCTGCCACGAACAGTCAATGGCTCCACTCGGGAGACAATTCCGAGCTCCAGCCGCCGTGTCGTTGTTCACGCCGCCATTGCCAATCGACGAGTAGGCGAGTTGCAGCGGATCCACGAGTTTGCTCGTAATGCCGTGGCCATACGTGTTGATCGTGATCGCAGGCAAAGCGACGATCCCCATGCAAAAAAACGTGATGCTCAGGTATTTCGTTAGCATAAAGTAAAGCTGCATCCCAATGCCCAACGCCCCAATGTCGTCCATATTCGCTCGAAAGACGGATTTAATCCCTTCACCCAATCGGCTTTTGCGCGCTTTGAGCTTGGCGTGCGCAATCATGGCGTGGACCCGTGCGTTTCGCGTCATGCCGTGCCGAGACCATGTCGCTTGACTTGCCGTGGCAAGTGCCGCGGTTGGACGTTGCCGCGCGTGGAAAGACTTGGATGGACGCACCTTGTCAATGTCAAGACTTTGATGCGGCTTTGCGACACAAGTCGCTGGCGACACGACGGGATTGGGCGCAACAAGCAAGCGTGGGTGCGCATTCTCGCAAAGAGTATCCTCCGTCTTGTGCTTTTCTTCTACGTTATCATCTTCTACCACCATCACGTCAACGTCTTGCACCAACTCAGCCATGAAACCACGCAATCTCTCTCTTCCATTAAATCCGTTACGAAAAGACTCGCTGAGGGGTTACGAAAAGCCCAGGTAGTCTATAAACAGATTTTTACACTCATTGCGATTGGCACGACAAGTTCGGACGAGCAGCGACGACGGCAAATCGAAGCCGCCGGAGAAACGGAGCGGGCAAGTCCATTAGCTGTGCCATTGGCGTGGCACTAAACCACTTGAGAATGGCTACCATTACGCGGTGTCGAGAGGCAAGAGTTGCCGGGGCCGAATCTGCCACGAGCAACTCAACGGCCACGGTTGAAGCGGCAACGCGCAACTTGAAGTCAATTGCGTCAGTCGACAAAAGTTGATTTAACCATGCGAGTACCAAGGCAAGATATTGGTCGACCAATACCAATGCTTCTTGCCTCTGGTGGCGGGCCAATGTTCCACTTTGCGCAATCTCCCCCACTATTGTGACAAGGCCACCCTTCTTGTCACAAGGTGCTTGCTCAAACAAGGATTGGCACGTTGCTACCGTAAAAATGGTACACACGACCTTAAAGCCATAGACGGCAACACACAGTTCGAGACATTTGCTCAGTTCGAACCAATCCACTGACAATGTTTGCAAGCGCGCCATGAGATGCTCGACCCACGCTTCTGGCCGCGCTGCGTCGTTTTCAATCAATTCTGGCATTTCCACGGCCTCGGCCACTCGATGCAAAAGCGTGACACCTGATTCCTGTACCACCACGTCTTTTTTGGCTGCCGCAAGTTTTGCAATGAATAGAAACATTTCTAACAGCGTTTCCTTGACAAGCGATGGCCGGGCCAGACACTGCGCATCGAATTCCCGTTCCAAGATGGCTGGATACACCTCAATCATGACTGTGGCATAGTAAAGGCCACAGAGGGTTGGCGTTTTGCACACGACATCAAAGAGAACGATCCGAGCCCGTGCTTGTTGTTTGGTCGCATGGCACAAAGTGGCAACGAGGGTACAACAATGTGCCAGGAAAACGGTCTCGTTGTACCCATGTGCCACTTGCTTGGTGGTACCATCTCGTTGATCTGGAAAGATCAAGGATGTAAGAGCGTGCAACCACTCGTCGATTTGAGACTGATTTACTCTTTCGTGTCGAGTAGCAAATTGAAGAAAGACTTGCGTGTACAACCACGAAAGACCACACTTGGTTTGAGGCAGTAATCGGCGGGTTCGTGGCGTGCGAAAGATGTCTAGTGCACCATCCAGAAGGTCCAGAGGAGCGACGTGCAGCTGTTGGTACCGATCGGCAAGCAAGTGGCACAGTGTGAGCTATGGCAAACAAAACATTCGTGTGAGATTCCTGACAATACCAACAAAGAAGCGTGCAATTGTACCACACGAGGGCGATGCGACTGGATCCAGGGTACACTTTGTTTCGCAAGTGCCGTCAGCGTTTGACGCGTAAATGTCCGATCGATCTCATTCGCCTCACTCTTCATTGCGTGCGTCAATTTCGACACTGAATCCAGCCATTGCGTCTCCGCCTCTTGACGTCCTCGTTTGCCACCTTTGTTTCGCTTAACAACCCCAGTTTCACTGTCGTTTAACTGCGCGTCATCGACTTTTCGACTCTTTTTTTTCAACAAAGCATCGTCTCGAACAAAAGTCGTTGCAACAGCTTCAAATCCTTGCCAAGGTAACGCCCTTTCTTGTTGATTAGTCGACAACCTCTCTTCCATCTCTTGGTGTTGCTCCTTTTCGTTCTTTTCAGTCACAACCTCCATTGCCACCTCGTTAAACCCCTCGTTCTCTCCACCCCTTTCGTCCGTTTCCAACCCCGCAAATGCCTCGTCGATTTCATCCTCAAGCGACACGCACACCATTGCATTCTCCTCACCCGTCGCTTGGCCTTTCGCGGTCGTCTCTTCTTCGCTACTCGCTTCCATCAATTCATGCTCAATCTCGTTTGCAATGGCTACCATCGCATCCGTCTTCCATTCGTTTTCCATCGCCTTGGCCACGACCAACGTCGCATCTTTCGTCTCGTCTTCTAAATCACTTTGGGCCAATGCAGCATCCAATGCCTCGCTTGTTGCCTGTGGAAAACCTCGTGGTGGATCGAGGAGTACAGTGTCATTAAATGAGGCCATCGTTTCAGTCTGACTTGCGCGCGTCACAGATTCAGTGGCATCGGTTTGAATCGCCACATGGTGTACCGATACGGGTACCCTTGGTACCACTTGTTGGTGGACCCTTGTTTCCGTTTCTAAGAGCGTTTCAATACGAAGACGGTACGCTTTCAGCCGCGCGGCGGCTTCTTTAAGCTTTGCTTTCGTCAATTGTTTGTACTCCTTGCCCTTCTCTACATGGCGTTCAAGACGTGCAATGATCTCGGCTTGATGTTCGATGATATCCGTTTGCGAGAGCTGTGCCGCCGCTCGAGCTTCGCCATCGTCCATTAACTTGGCGGTGGTACCAGTATCAAAAACGTACTTTACGCGTAGTGAACCCAGCCAAACGGTACCAAGTGCGTTAAAGTCTAAATTAAGGGAAAGCCATCAGAAGACTCTAATTTTACGGTCAACGCGCAGAATGGCAGTTAAAACGACATTAAAAGGCATCGTTTAAAGACTTCATTCTCTTTTTGACGATCGAACCCCTACTGGCTTGCCATGTTGAATTTGCGTGTACTTTTTGGCTTAGCCGCAGGTTTGACCATAGCAGCCGCTGAACCTCATGCATTGCGAACGATTGATGACGGACGAATGCTCGAGACGGCCGTGGAATCGGCCATTTCGGAATCGATAGCTTCAATCGAAAGCGACGCACAATCCGACAGTGGATCGGCGGTGGATGCCGACCTGGCGAACAGTGACTTGGACGATCTCGATGACATTTTACGTTTTCGAATCGAAAAACCTACTGCTACTTTTTTCACGACAATCCCTACGTCAAATACCTCGACTGTCGCTCCTGACGTTGGGGACTCATCGCCCAACAACACTATATTGAATTATAATGCGTCGATTTCGACGACTTCCGATGTCTCGACTACTACGGTTGAACCGTCTTTGATTCATCCAGAGGTGCCGACCACAGTAGATCCAGTGGCCACTTCTCAGCCTGTACCTGAAATTCCGGTTCAAGAACCCAAAACTGAACCATCGGTATTGTCAACGGAAGTTCCAACTTCAAACGTGGACGATGGAAGTACCAATCTATTGACGGCATCCCCTACGACGAGTCCATTGAACGGTGGTACAGTTTTACAAGTGGAACCATGGAAACAATGCGGCGGCTTTGGTTTTGACTATTCGAAGTATGCTGTCGATGGGGCATCTGCGACTTGGTCAACGAAGCTTTCTTGTTCAGCAGGATATTCTTGCGAAGAGGTTGACGCTTGGTTTTATCAATGTCAACCGATTACTGGCGTCGGTTTCGTTGTTGTATGGGACCAATGTGGTGGTACCAACTACCTTGGATCGACCGAGTGTACCGTGGGATCTGAGTGCAAGTATATCAATAAATGGTACTCTCAATGTGTCCCTGAGAACCAGTCAAGTGGACCACAATGATCACATTAATATAATTGTTTTTTAATATAATAAACTAATACTTTGATTATTTACAGTAATATTAATATCAATTTAAAAGAAAACATCGCGCAACTCCCCAGTAGCACTATTTCTCTTTGAAACGTAGCCGCAATTTCAAGCCCTACCAGAGACACGAAACCAATCTCGAAGATTGGAAAGACGTCGATATTGTTCTTTGCTTTTTTTATATCTGGGTAACATTTGCCTACGCATGATGAAATTGTGAATGGAACCCATATCAAAAAAGTAAAGCACGAATCTTCTCAGCCTCGAACTCGCTAATATCAGACCGTAGTAAGCAATCTACGCTTTCAAACACTACTGTACACGACAATATTGTTATGCACAGAACTTGGTTGTCTCGGTCGGACTCAATGATCTTTAACATGGAAGAAGCAAAACTTCTCAACACTTTGAATGATAGTCAATTGTGTACACCGTGCTGCTGCGTTTTGTTTTAGTAATAGATACAGAGCAGCTTCACATCGATATCTGTGTCAGAAAAGCATGTGGCAAGTGGCGCAATGACCATGCTAGAACTAAGCTAATTGCAACCACCACCCAGCATGAAAGTTAACGCGATAGGAAGTGTAATTCACGCAACATGGTAGAATGTACAATATACGGTGCACTCGACATAGAGGGTGGATAAAAATGATTTTTCAAACGAGAGTAAGACATACAAATGATAGCGGTCAATATTTCGTGTCGTATGCTCTAGAAGTGAATGCTATGACTTACGGGCTCTCGCTCGCACTTGCGATGTGTAATCATCTAGTGACGCGACTGACTGCTTGGGTGTACGTGCTAAAACTTTGTCGATGCCAATGCCGACAAACACATATTCGGCGCAGGATAAGCACTTTTCTGTGGGGTGCTTTATTAAAAAGCAAGGGCTTTGGGGAGATTTTGCTAGGTTTAAGGTCATTGTGGACTGGCCGGTGGTAGATAAGTCATATAGCCCCTCGCCCGCTGCTTTAGTGACTTCGGACACAAGAGCCGCCCAAGTAGGATGTTATTTTTGACTCCGCCCTCTCTTACCTTGTTCTCACTTTTGGTGACCTCATCAACAAGGGCATGGGTGTCACGTGGTAGTTGGGAAACTCGTCGTACGAATTGATGCACCTGACGTTCAATTATAAGCTATGCTTTTTGTAGCCAATGCTTCATGATCTATGAATTTCAATATTAAATTTTGCGTAGCCAACTGCTGCAAGGATTGTACGATACATTGTATCGCTAAGCTCCTGGGGTGCCATCAATTAGGGAGGCAACCCAGTACGTACCGCTCCAAACGTATTGGAAGACGTTCTGGGGACCTTGCTCCGAAGCCGACTATTTCACACATGGCATTTAGCGACCGCTATTTACGGCATGCGCTGCTTAGTAAATTTCACATCAGTTTACGCTTTGCTCATATTTAGCTATTATTTGCCTAGTATGCAGCGAAAAACGCTGGTCGCACCGAGCATTTATGAGTCGATCATGTTCCGCTTAGCAAACATCTTTACGGATTCGCCTGTGATGACATAACAAACCAGTATAGGCTGCTGTATTTGCAGGTGACACGAGTGACCCGCTGATAATATTTTGTCTTAAACTAACCATGTCATACACGGCATGCAGCTAATGCTACCTTCTATGAGAGCTGCTCGTTGCAATAAATGTGCGCTGTTGAGACCAATGCAATTTCCCCGACCCAACATTGGTCATGCATCTCATGGAATAGAGCAATTTTCGTGTATAATCAGAATCGCTCATAATTTACTTAACACTCCACTCCAGCAAAACGCTCTGATTTTTGTCTGTTACGTAACCGATACCAATGCTAACAACCAGCATATTTATCGAATCGGTCCAGTGGCCGCGCCATAACCACTGTTCTTCTTGGCAGAGTAAGTTGATGATGAACTATTGCTCTGCTAGGGACCAAAGGAGGTTTTAAAAATTTCCGACCAATACTAAGCCCTTGGCATCCTAGGGACGCATTTTGGCCGTCTATCAAAGAGTGTATCATCTCTCAAAAAGAATCAGTGAAATCGTAAGAACAGCGTCTTGGTAAAAAAAATCGAGCAGAATTGGCTGATGGCATGAAGTCGGCCAAAGGTTCCAGCAGCAATATGGCACATGACAACCATTTTCTTGCTTTTAGATCAATCAGCAAAATTCAAGTGCGTAAGTTTTTATCCAAGCATTAAAAACGGGAGCTTTAAAGACCACTTTTTCTTCCAATTATGTGCAAGCTGATTTAAAACAAGATGGCTAATGTAAGTAACGTTAGCCATTTTGCTAATTAGAAGCTATTAGCGAAGTAGCACAAGGATTCCGTCGAGGGTCCAAAGAATACGTGTCCGCGGATTATAGGAATAATCCTAAGTATTGTTTTCTTACAACGGTAAGCACAGGGTCTCGCACCTGTATAAATGTATCCAGCCTGCTGAGTTTTCGTCAAGCTTGAGAATGGACCTGCTACCTACTCGTATGCCTTCAAGGCACGCATTGCTCTGAAATACACTCGCATTAGCCTAAGATATGGTAATTTGACCAGAAATGGCACCTGAATCTGACTGCCACTTATGTATTTATGACTACGTAAAGTCGATCCGACGTCCAAATCAAATCACAGATAAGGTCTATAAATACGCTAAACTATATTAAATCTGGTGACTACGGAATTTTAGATTTACATTTACTTCCGCGAGCATGCACTCGATGGAAAAAAAGCTTTTACCCCACCGATTATTCGCAATACCAATAACATGGTCAACCCGACAACAAGTGTGTCTTTTACTGCATCGCTTTTAAGATTGTTACGAACAGCTAGCTGAGATAGTTTTAGCACCGTAACAAGGATCACAAAGGTATTTTTAGATGTTGCAGCGTCATAGTGATACTAACCTTGACATCTTGACCCTTGTAACATTTCAAATGCTAACTGCGGAATTGAAACGCTTGAGGGAACATATTGGAGAATGTCGAAGACATGACGTTTTTCTCCGATAGGAATGGCAGGTATACACCACCTGAAACAGAACAACCCACGCGGAGGCTTGAAGGTCTATATGAAAGGAAAATACATCCAAGTACATGAACAAGACCAGCAGATTCTCGATCTTTTCTATTTATGAATTGTTTTCAGACGAATTGTATGCACTTAAGGTCATCATTACTGATGTTAATATTACGAAAACACCAGCGGAAGTTGACTGAGAAGATATCGTAGTCTGGCTCAGAACGATAAATGAGGTAATTAGCTCGTACGGAAAACAGGCCTTCACCCATGTCACAAACACAACAAATCTAGTTTTCGAGTCTTCAGTCGCCTAGATACGCGCACTGCATAGCTCGTAGCAGCTGAGCCATGTCTGCTAATGCCAAGTGGATTCATTTCGACGTCGCCGTGCAAGAGTAGTTAGGATTTTTCATTAACATTTTAGTGACGTCTGTACAGATGACTATAACAAGATCGTTCTTTTTCATTTAGGCGATCGCTATGGATACAAACAGCAGTACCTGATCAAATCACTGCTTAGTTCTACCATAGTTTTTTAAAGAGCTCTGCTTATCAAAGCCAAAGACTTCTGTGTTGACCAAACCATCTTTTTTTTGTTTTCCTTCGCTAATTTAGTTCTCCACATCAGGCATCTTGTAGGTTGTACCAGTTTTAACACTTTGAATTTTCATCAGCATGCCAAGTAAGATTCTTGTCAGATCCAGGCTTGGATAAAGAATAGTTTAAATGATGCTGCTCCGACAAGGGGTACAATATTATCTGAATCTAATAGTAGGCTCACGCTCATTGATCGCCTGGAGCCAAAAGAGCTTTGAAATTGTTTTCGTTTCGGCATAACGTCTATTGCATGGCATTGAGTTGTCACTTTTAGAGAACGTATTTATCCCGTTAAGCTATCAGCAACCGATATCGACATTAAAATGTCCGATTATTGCTGATGTATTTTTGGAGACTGTCAATAAATACAAGCCGTTTCTTCAAAATATCACCAATTTCCACGGTCTCACAGATCTATGGACGGCGATGTGTAGACAAATTGCATCTCGTGCAACACCGCTTGTAAGATATAGCTTTCAAGGTTTCCGCTGCAAAAAAGCTGCTTGACTATAACTCAGACAAACTAGTCTTTTCCAATAATATGGACGAGAAGCATATAAGAGGTACGATGAAAGTAACATCGCCGATGGTTCATCATTTATCTTTAATGGCTACGCTAATCCGACGAGACAAAGATATATGGTAGGAATTCGTGTGTGAAAGCCGTATGGGCTACTTGTAACTATAAAAGCTATCCAGGCATCGTTAAAAGTATTAGATTTCCGGCTTTTTCGAACGAGATATTCAGACACCAGAGCACATGAAACAGTGTTGCGGTGAGATTAATCTTACCTTGAGCACACACTGATTGTCTCAACAAATGAGAACTATACTGAAAAGCATTTATATGACCCCAACTGAGTACAAGAGAAAAGCAGATCAAAGCCATATCAAAAATCAATTGGTAGCTTTTGGGCGTCCTAATCTACCCGCCTTTGCAAAAGTGAATGGTATGAGAATCAACCAGATATACAGCTTTATCAAAGCAAGATTACAATCGACATTTGCACCTTTTACGGATGGTGTGTCGAATGCTCGACGAAAGAGGATGCCGACAAATTCAAGGCTATGATTGTCGAGATGAGAGAACTAGTGCTTTTGGTTGTTCTGTCATTATAATTTAATCTTAACATTGCTGATAAGTTTTTGTGCAATCCTCAAGGAACTGTTTTAGTTAGCCTCTGTGAATTAGCTCCATTGAGGCGCTCTATCATCCCCGTTGCACCGTGATCCCCGAGCTCGTTGTTGCAGCGATCGCATCTCTTGGCTTTAAAAAATCACTTAGTATAAGACTAGCGAGCTCAGAGTCATCGTCACTTGCGATGGTATCTAATCCGTAAGATTGGAAAACAGAATATAGTGCTACCAATACTGTAGCGACTGCCTTGTTCGACATAAGTCTTGCGTACTCAACGCGGGAGTTAATGCTGATGCATGTCAGAGCCGATCATTTTATACAAAATAGTAAGTTAATTTTGCCAGAAGTGCAGGCTATGTGATGCGAATGGAATTGCAATTCTGATTTTGTAGCATACCATTTATTCACCTTTAAAATTATCTAAGGAGCCATCATACTAGTCTTCTCAAGAAAATTTTGAGTACTGATACAACAAAGCTTATGGGTATAATGAAGCATCTCAGGTGTTGTGTCTATGTTATACAGAAAGGATTAGACGTCGACTAAAAATCAAACGGTCTTGTAGTAGTACTATCTTCAAGCACACACCGCTTTTGTAGAAAAATGGCAGAGCTACTTTTTATTAACTGTATGTGATGATGGATTCAGTCTCTTTTTTTAAGCCTTGTTAGTACTTTGAAGGTGATATAAGTTCGCACATTAGTCTCAACTCCTTTAGGTCCAAGCACATCTAAGTTGCGTACCCGACCCTGTTGCACACTCTTAGCTAAGATCTTCACCTTGTTTGATTTCTCTGCTATGTAGCAGGTGTAGCTTTTTGAGAATAATGCGGCCATGGCATCGCCTGAGTCTCCATTCCATAAATGGCAGAGATACGCGATCAAAATACGTTGTATGCGCGTGGGAATCAATCATGTCTGTGCTGACTGAAGTGCCCACGTAGCTAAAGTTTGATACATGCTTGAAACGGGCTTCACGGAGGAATGCGATGTGGTGCTTTGGTGCGGGCATTGTTCCACCTGAACCGCCTCCGTCAGGTCTTGAACTCTGCCTTTTATTATAACCTAAAGTATCGACTTAATTAATGGCTGCTTCTGAAGTCTCCAATTGCCATCTTAAGATAATTCGGAGTGCATTAAAGTTAAGGTTCATTCATGGAGCAAATCTGAACTTGATAGCTGTGCAAACCAGCGATTGCATACACCGCCTTCCTCCAACGGGCTTCTTCATTGTCGAAGGTATACTCGATACTGGGATCAGTCAATTGGCCCCCTGAGAGCCGCAAGATAATTCAGATTAATCATCAATATCGATATTTGGTTATAAACGCCCAAAACGGAGTACAAAGAGGCAGCAAAAAAATGAGTTTGGAAATACTTTGGTAGTGACAATCTCTGTAATTTTAGGCTCAAGTACATTACTCGATCTATTTTTGCCAAAAGTTTATACCAAATGACTCAATCTAAAGCAATCAGCTTGCGTTGTTTAAAGCAAAAACGTGAGTTTGTTAAGATTCGACGCAAGCTTTGGACAATTTGGAGGGGGGGTCCTGCCAATTGTTGAAATTCCATTCTGCTTGTAGAAACATTGCTTCTATTTATTTTGATGAGCAGAATCAAATCCGTCATTCGTATCTACCTTTCTATCATAAATTTTTTTTTTAGGCCGGGCTACTACTAAGAGGATTTAAGGTTACCATTTCTAACTCTTATTGCTCCTTTGATCCAGACGCAATGTTCGCAGGCTTTCGCTCCCACGCTCCCACAGTGATAACAAAAATGGCAAGAGCTTAAAAAGAGACTTGACCGCAGTGTACGCCGGCTTAAGTCAAGAGAGGGGTGTACGAGATTTCTTCGCAGGCATGTGGTGTCACGAATGAGATAACTACAGTCTCTAAGAAATGGACGTAGACAGACTCATCCGATTCTGCCTGGTCCTTAAAAACGACTGACTAGGCACTCCTGGACAAAAATTGGTGTCATAACATCAATAGCGATAGATGCTGGTGTATCGACAAAGCTTTTAGTCGTCGATATTGGTATTACCGACACATCATACTTTCCGCTAGCTTGCAAACTGAATGGCATACGTGTCGTGTCCATGCCAGACGAATGTTTCAGCTTGCAAACTGAATGGCATACGTGTCGTGTCCATGCCAGACGAATGTTTCGGCATATTTAATGGCGTGGGCCCTTCCTGGTCTATTTTTTTCGATCTACCTTTTATAATTCTTTCTTTTTCGCTGCTAAGTACAAAATGACTTTCAAAAAGTTTCAACTCGCGCGGTCGATGAATTTTTTGCTATAAGTGACGAAAAACTGGCTGGTACTGATGACGCAAAAGAGGCAACACACATCAATGTGGCTGTGTCAGTGAATTTGCATACGATAGATAAGAGACTGAATGCACGAGCAATGATGATTTACATATGGTAGATTAAAGAAAGTATAAATATACGACGCTTACGCAAATCATTTGCTTAATCATCTCGAGTGGCTCTAAAAGCTTGTCGAAGCTTGAAGATTTGTCAATAGAATGTCGATTGATTAATGATAGAAATATCGGTATTCCCGATAGATAAAGACCCAAGGTATAATGATGCAGGATATATCTATAAGACCACCCAAGTTGACGAGCTGATTGTTTATGTAGGTAGCACTACAGCTACTTTACGAAAATGATTTGATAACCACAAGCGGAACAATAAACGCTGATGTAAAGGTGAGGTTAGCTTTGCTGCAATGACATGCCATCGTTTCCTTGAATGCTTTATTGAAAGCTTTAATCATTTAGTTGAGAGAATAGAATTATAGATCGAAAAAATAGCTGCTTGCCATTAATTTTGCAAAGCGTGCTAATAAACAGGGTGCATGGAAGTAATAAAGAGATATACAAGCATACAAGCTCCAGTACAATAAAAATATAAAATTTCATAATTGAAATTTGGTAGAATGTAAATATGGTGAACCATCACTCGGGGACATAAGGCGCGCCAAGAAAAACCGGACGGCATCATTATGGGGTGCATCGGAAAAAATTAGGATGAAGGTTATGCATGTGGTGAAGCTAAATTTGATGCAAGCAAACTTTACGCGCTCGACTTAATATTATGGATAAAGGGTCAAGTGGAGATTTATACTCGAGGGCGAAGCAGTCTGATTTTCATGTACGAAAGTCAGAGGGACATATGGAATGGTAAGCAGACCAATAATAAACCAATTATTAATTTATCGAAAAATGAAAAAGGACGTATCATCTCTAACCTACCAATTGTTAAGTGTCAAATCTCTCTAATTCGACGGTCGTAGAAAAGTTTTTGTTTGTCGACTTTAAAAAATCTACACGACTGGCATCAGCAGTCAGATTACAATTTGCTAGCGACCAAGTCTGGTTGTCAAGAAGACCAATCATCAGCTATGAATCGACCACCATAAATCAAAGCAACCTCAGCGATTATGAAAGTGAAGCGGTGGAAATCGAAGTTTTTACCAATGCGAAAGGTCATTTTTGTTTCATTGCAGACATTAAAGTTGTAACTAAAGCCACCAATCAAGAATGTTTTTGGTGCCCACTTGAAGAGACTTCGGAGCCCCTGAACGGCAGCAGAACGAAGCTTTCGGTCTGTTCCACAAAAGAACGAAGGGCAACATACTTAGCGTTCTTGACAAAGACTTATAGATGAAGATCAGATGCAATGTGAAGCTGAGTTGGCTGCTCACCAATATCAGTGCACTATTAGATGCATTGGTGACAGTGTTCGTTGTATCAAACCTTTTTGATACGCTGAAATATTAAGGCCCGAAAGTTTTCAAAATGAATAAAAGAAACATGCACCCGAGATATTGAGAACGAGATAAAAGTTTCGTAAATTGTAGACTCAAGGGGGCTAATCACAGCACCTTAAAAATATGCAATTAAAACAGCGACACAAGAAGCAGTGTGTATTGAGTTAAGATTAATCGCAAAAGGACGCTGATACACCTGGGAGTATTCGAAACGTGGCACTATATGCTTAAGGTGAAGCTTACAAATTTGCATCCGCTTTTCAAGGAGTATGGCCAGATGGCTTATACTACTGGCTTCGAAGGTAGTTGAAATTCCTCTATTGTTTAAGTTTCCGTCTCCAGAGGTTGCTGTCACACCACTGTACTATTTGATTGAGCAGTATAAGAGGGTGACAAAAGCAGCGCCATCGTTTTAAGCATACTGAGGCTGTACCCGGTCTAGGAATGAAATTTGGGCCTACGAGACAACACTTTTTGCGATTAGAATTAAGTGACATCGAATCAATGACGTAAGTGTTGCCCAATAATATTCGTAGTATGGGTGTTCTGCATGCTTACCTTTACGAAAGCATGAAACGCTTTACTTGAGACGAGGCATCGATAGTGATAACACCAATTTTGTATTAATACTGGTTGAGATTGATAACAACAGGAAAGCGCTTGCTAGAGGAGACCTTGATCTTTGGATCTCTTTTTAGCGGGCTTCGGTATAGGTGATGGTTGTAAGGTAGTTATAATTATGCTCAGGTTATTGCATGGTGCTTTCTCAGAACTAATAATATTCTAGCTATTTATGCCTATAACATAAGATCATGATGATATCTTTACCTTAAGTAAGATCGCACATCCGATTTCAAAACGAGTACTTTTCTCATTCTCCTATGACGACCTGATATAAATGTGAGACACTAGATATTGTGTTTGTGGTGGTCTACTTAAAGCAAATTCGAGAAGCACACGGTAGTTGTTGAAGACCAATTTACCCTCTGCGGCTTAATTCGAAAGCAGTGCAAGCAATCTAAATTCTAAAAAAAATCTTCCAATTTGATAGTTACACAAAAAGCAAGCTATATAGCAATATCGTAACAATATCTGGCGATGTTCCATTTCCGAAAGCTCTCAAGACAGGTAAGCCAAGCCATTTGTCGAACCACCTCAAAGACATTATCTCTGTTGTCTAGGTCTATCCGGTTCCTAACAAAAGTTGCTCAAAGCTTGCACGGCCGGTTGCGGCGTGCGTCTTGACATCACCAGGCATGACATTAATACAAATAAGTTCGAGAGGGGTCAACTTAAAGTGAAATCAATTTTAGATTATCAAGTGCCTTTAGATGCGCTAAGGATAGAGATTTGGTGAGGGAGGGGCAGTGTCGAGTTTTAAAAGCTAAAGTATTTACTTAAATTGTCTTTATGCTTTATACAGATAAGTACACGTTTAATTTTTACGCTTAGGGTCTGGGTATTTTTTGATAAGCTTTGGGCTGGCCGGCGGTGAATGAGGCCCATAGCCTCTCGCTCGCTGCTTTGGTGACTTCGGCCGCAAAGGCCACCCGAGAAGAATGTCATTTTCGACTCTGCCTTTTCCTGCTTTGTTGTCACTTTCAGTGACTTCTTAAACAGAATCAGTAATTTCACCATCGTGCGATAAAAAGAAGAGGAAGACTGCGTGCGCTCTGGCGAATGATTGAGCTGCAAAGAAGCCTAAGGCAATGAAAATGGTGCTGCAACAACCTCTTCGCCCTGGTTACGCCCCATTAAGCTTTCAGACTTGTCGTCAGACTCATCTGTAATAGAAGAAAAGTCCATGGCTTTCCATGATCAAGATCCAACCTAAGATGCCGATTGTGGAGTACCAGACGAAAGAGCAAGAGCGGTAGGCGCGCGCGTTCTGCCGCAACTTCAGCCTTTAAACTGCAATTTGTTGTACACGTCTATCTGATAGTAAACGGTCGTTCCTAGAAGCTCGCACATCTTTTCGCACGCCTTCGTGCTGTCACAATATCGATTTGATCAAGTTTTGACTAGAAGTATCCAGCGAATCAATTTGACGTTCCGCACACAATCTATGGGAAAGTACAGCTGTTTCATCCAAACAATATCAGATTTCCCCGTCTGAAATTTTGCTTAGTGTGTGAGCTTTCTAGAAAGCTGATGGATGCAATCATATCGGTACACTTAGCTCGCGTGCTCAGCTTTTTTAAAACTGTTTGCGATTTGTCGGGACGTTAATTAACTGTATGTCCTTCCCAAACTTTCTAGCATAGGATCAAAGGAGAATGACCTCGCTGCAACTCCTACTGACGCTCTACATGCTGACAGTGACGAGGTCTCTGACAAATTACCTTCGGAAAAATGGCTCCGACTCGCTTCTAACCCAACGCGACCCCGTCAGCCCTTCCGACAGTGCTTTTGACGAGGATTCCGATGACGTCACACAAGACTCGACGACCTCGAAAGGATCAAATGAAGTCGCAAGTGTCATTGAAGTAGACCAAGTCGACGGTGTCAAGGTCTGGGCGCAATGTGGTGGTTTGTATTATCTCGGCGAGACCAAGTGCCAACCGGCCACTTCTTGCAAGCAGTTGAGCGACTTTATTTCAGTCTGCTTCCCCGAGTCCAGGCCCACGGACCAAGTTGTTCGACTCGAGCTTTAGCGTGGTTTTAGCGATAGCCTAGTTAGTATTTAAATGAATTTTTAAACAACCTTTAGCTGAATGGTATCAAAACATGAACGTCTTGCTGTCCTTGGTAGACACAAAATGCTCGAATCATCAATTGCGATCAGTAACCGTAATAGTTTTGATGCCTCAACGAGAATAATTTAGCATAATGATTTCAAAACCTTTACCTTTACAGTGCTTACTTGTCGAACAAGAGTCTACGAAAGTCAGCATTGGTTTTTGGCGCGATAACAGTCGTCGCTGATGTCTCTGACGCCTTTGTCGAAACTTTGGGTTTCCGGCGCAGCGCACGTGGCATCAAACTCGTTGTGGAACCAACCGCAAGTCGCGTGGTTGATCGTGCTTGAGTATTGGTGCTGCGTTCCACTTTCTGATTGTGCTGTTTTTCCTGTTGTTCTAGAATATGAGCGATAGAGAATCGAGAAGGTGTCATCGTCACTTGGTCGCCCAATGTGGCTTGAAGTGCAGCGACATTGGCCAAACAAAAAGCGACTTGAGAAGCCTTAGCAACTTCGACCAATCCATAATTTTTCCATTTTCCATGCCGATCCTTTAAGATCGACACACGCGTGACTACCACAAGCTCCCCTGCAGTTTGCATCGACTGTTGTAGCGCCATTTGTAGCTCTTCTTCAGTCACTTGCTTCTTCGATCCATCACGATTTAAATAGCCAACATACAACGTCAAGGGATCCGACTTCCAAAAGCTTGGACCTTTTGAATTTATTGCTGTAGACGCAGATACTACTGGCGGTTTTGACCGCTCGATGCGCAACGGGTGTCCATGCAAAAGAAATCCGTTTCGTCTGAGTCCAGCTTGTACACCTTCGTCATCTTCGAACTGTACGTACGCCATCCCACGTGACATCACCCGATCACCACGTGTTTTGACAACCAGTCGAACATCCTTCAACGTCGGAATTTCTCGAAACAATCCTTCGAGATCGCCTTTACTTGCATCTTTCGACACGTTGCACAAGAATAGCGTGTGCTCATTCGTTAAACTTTCGTACTGTTTCTTCTTCTCGGCGCTCTTTGATACCGTAAAAATGTCATGCTTTTCGGACTTTGGCGTACTAACTGTTAAACGTTTTGCTGGAGGTTGTTTTTGCCTCACTTTTGACTGCTTAATAGCAACGGCCTTCCGTTTTTTTACGTTTTGAGTTGGTTTATCTCGGCCCGAAGTTAACACGACAGCGTCAATTAAAGCTGAAGTTGATTGTGCAGACGCACAATGCTTCCCATGATACTGTCGGGCACGCAGATAATTGGTCAAGTCGCCATTCTCACGCTCAAACACAAGCCACGACTCAGCGAAAGCTAACGGCGACTCTTTTACACGTTGCACTGCTTCGTCGAATACCATCGTGCGAATAGACTCAACCGACAAAATACTCAGGCGTTGTAGCGCATTCAAGTAAGCAATCCACGTCGCGGCGTGGTCCCCAAGAGAAGTACCGAGCGTGTTAAGCCACAACTCGTTCACTTTGATCACGACTCTCATGTCTGGGACTCGATATATCGACAAAAGTGTCCAGTAACATTTTCCGTGATATTCTGCCAGTCGTAACCTACCTTCCACGTAATCCGGAAACACCCTCACTATCAGCTGCTGACACTCGGAAAAGACTTGATCCACCTGTGTTTCTAATCGTTGTACCGTATCTTCAAACGATAAATCTCTAGAAATACTACCAAAAACATGACGGCGGGCTATGTCGCACCATGAGAGCAACGTACTAACCAAATGAGCTTCACTCATCGGCGAGTGAGATCGTACAACTAACTCTTTTCGTATCAATCGCGTAATCTCCTCAAAACTTGTGTTTTGATGCTCCATTTCAATCAACAATGCCGTCCAAATCGCAGAGTCAAATGGCACATTCCGTACCGCTCTTCGAGCAACAGCTATCTTCGCCTCCGATTCCACATAATCTATATAACTGAACCACACTTTAGAGCTTAGACACAAGACCGACAAGGCGCGTTCGTACAGACAAACGACCAGCTGCTTTCCTTTGACTTCCCCGCCAACTAACGGGGCAACGCGGTGCTTAACAAAATTCAAATAGTGTTGCCAGTCCTGCTCAGGATCGTCAGTTGCATTCACTTTGGCTTCAAATCCCCGCAACTTTTTCATCAACGGGGCAAACAACTTTGTCTGTCGCTTTAACGCTTCTTCAAACGCCACCGTCACAACTTCTGCATCCCGCGTGTTGTACGCATTCCAAGCTCGAAATTCCGACATGACAAGGTCGTTTTGGTCAAGCGGCACACACATTTGCCTACAAAACAGCTCTCGAACGGTCCGTTCCTTCTCCAGCTCGCACTTTCCATCAAAATCCTCGTACGCTTCCATCACATATTCCCGACAAAATGCCCAGATCTCGTGGCCTCTTGCAAAATGGAGCCCGACTGTTTGCTGGGCTTTGACCATCGTCAGTTTCAGCTCTTCATCGTCGCCATGTTCCTTTAGAAATGCCAAATACTGTAGTGCCAACGACACGGACCAGTAATCAGCTTGAGACAGCTCAAAAAGCCGCTTGAGCTCCTGAATTGTAGCGCCTCTAGTACGACAGTCACCGATCCATTGTACGTACATGTCTTCTGTAAGAGGAAAAGCTTGGTGAAAGATCGTGAAAAGCTCTGAACGCAAAGAATGGTACGAGATGAGCTTGCTTTCAAGCTCGGTGACGTCCGAAACGGTCTCTGGTGTGGGCCAATGCCACGTGACGTGGCCAATTGCAGCTGTATAATGTTCATACTGCACATCGGTCGGGTTCGATGTTTGTAAGATTGAATCGGCCGCTTCTCGACAGCACTGAAGGACGCTAGGAGACTCGACTGAACAATGTGGGGTAGTATCGCCAGGATTTGAGGTGCCAGTCTCCTCGCACTCATCAAGGACTTCAACTTGGACACTGGGAACAAGCAATGCGGAGGTTGCCACGTCTGTCATGTCCTCATCGCTAGAAAAGCCCGAGGAAGAACTCTTAGAACCGCAGGAAATCGCGCTGCGAGCCATCCTAAAAGAGAAACGATCTCAAGTTACCTCTTTGTAAGAATAGGCATGTCCGCATTGATTTACACACAGATTTGACCCCTCAAGGACATCATCACGCCTAAAAAGGAGAAAAAATGGTACCTACTTTATTTTGAGCGTGTACTTGCCAAATATCAATTAATACGACCAATGCACAACAGGGATGAGACCGTGACTCTTCAAAGTTTTGTTGCGCGAAATCAAGCAGCTGGCATCTATGGTTTAACGCTGACCAATTCCGGGATCATGCTCTTATCTTAGCAGCGTACTTAACGATTAATCACACTGTGAAACAAGACTTGACCCAGTGCTGTTATATTTATAAAACTTACGGCTGAGTCTATCTCTACTTTATTTATGCTTAGTTGGTCTTGACAGTCGGTACATTGAGCTCGAACTAGTTCTACTTCTCTCTGAAAATTAGCTAGCTGCTCTAGGCTTGACGCAGCCGTTTGCAGATACGCAAAGTTTTGCGACGTGCCGGAGACTATATAGTACAAAAAAAGCTATCAAAGTCTTGTATTTGTGTGTACAGCTAGCAGTTACACCTCTTGCTTTCTCTTTAGAAAATATCAAGATCTAATAGGCTTCGTATCTATGGTGTTTATCATCTGCTTTTTTCTTTCACAGTAGATCGACTGTCCTCTACTACTAAGTAGGTTTCTGCTGATTTTGAGATCGCTGCTCACATAAGAGACCTTTTAAAGCCAATAAACGATATAAGGCTCAACTTTGTCGAATTCTTCGGGCAGACGCGCGATTTTTGCAGATTCATCTTAGCGGACGGATATTAAAAGAGCTGATCCTTAAAAAGTGGTCCCGCGACATCTTTCTATATGACGACAGACGATCATCCCTGATGGTTCTGAGCTGCAATGCCTGTAATCGTGCTAATCGTGATA